>FR990087.1:17009513-17182013 GCA_905404285.2 Erannis defoliaria
GTCCCATATTCGTTTATTGGTTTAGCGCACCCTTTTACATTTATAGCTCTTTGCTTGCACCGATACGTTTTTTCGCGCAGTTCAACCATTTTAATTTTAAATTCTGTTACACGTGACACATGTCATCTTTGCAACGTGTTTACAACCATCCAACTGAACGTGAAGCATGGATAAGATCTATTTCTTGTATCATGTGACAGAATTTCAAATAGCAAACTGGAACCCACCACGCGTTTTTATAGGGTCACGAGAACGCACCGTTTAATTATTAATTTAGTTATACGTGCCGTAGAGTTCAGATTTGAATGTTTCGTTTATGTCGGTTCTGGGTCGGGTCGATGTAGCGTGCTGCCCCCGTTGTTAACGAGCTCTAGTATTTTCGGTAATTTTGTTTACAAAGTTATAACAGGTTCAAAGATCTAGTTTGCTTACTTTTGTCGCTTTATCAAGAGACGCAGGTTTATTAGAGAAAAAACTTTTGGGAACAAAGAGAATAACGCAAAAGCGCTACGAGATTAAACGTGGCGACAAAGGGGCAAACGGAAAAACTTTCTGTAAAAATCTTTTGTTGTCGCGGACCGCTCCGGAAACGCCTGATTTTCGGGGCGTGAACGTGAATTATGTATACCTAGCTAGCTACTGTAAACTGTGGCAAATTTAGCTCCAAACCTTTGAAGTTTTCATGCGAGCGCTTCAATAATGTTTTTAAGTTGCTTACACATTCTTATCAATACCTAATATCACTAATGGGTTTTGAAACTTGTTCAGACATACATTTTATTTATTATCACAAAACGTAGTCGGTTTGATAATAACAAATATTTCAGGGTGATAAACGAATTGATTTCAAAACTCTAAGAAGCATTGCAACCTTTGTTAGCAGAAGTGGAAATTAATTGTCTTGTAAATCAGATGTCTAAAAAACTTTAGCAATAATACTTCACAGTTATAGCTCTATAGTAGTACTTTATGTCTCAGTGTCAGGGATGTCACGGAACACACATCAACACTCGGTCAACTAACACCTAGGCTCAGAACAGAATATATTCAAATACATCTTACAAACAGCTGCTAGGCCATGAATCTGGCAAGGCCTTAAGGCAAATATTCTACCACTGAACCATAAAGGTCGTCATTGATTATATCAGCGTACTTTTTAAAGGCAGCTATTTGTAGGTACGTTTATTTCGGTGATTGGCCTCGTTCTCCGGCAGTCTTATCAAATATTCTACCATACACGCGGCTGCTTCGCGGAACGGACATAGAGTAGACAACGCTTACAGAGTCACGACTCCAAAACCAATCGCAGCAACTCCGCTGCAAATGGAGTAGGTAGGTAGAGACACGTTTAGCCGGCTTAAAAAAAGGTAGGTATGTGTTTATTTCAATGTTCAAACCTACTCAATGTCCACGTCGTCAGCTATAGGACGTCCACTGCTGGACGAAGGCCTCCCAATAGAGGGGTGTTGCCATAATCCCCACGCTTGGCAGGCGGCTTGGGGATCGCAGAATGCTCACCACCGTTAACAAAGAGTATGCTGCTGCCCGTCCTCCGGTGAGTCTGGTTGCAGTTTAAGGACATAACCAGGTCTCCAGGTCAGTTTATTCTTAATAATAAATAACATATTATATCAATGTAATGAGACAAAATTGGCAGGTGCCGTTTTCACTTTACATTGATCAGTTCTCGAATCTACTAAAACCTATTTTTCCCGTTTTTTATTCATGTATTTGACAAAGCTTCTTGATGTTGGCTTTTGCAACAACAATTTCTCAAAAAGTTCCCGGCTAGACCAGAGAGTCGAAAGATGTAACATGGAACAATATTGAATCCTGAAATACAAACGTATGCGGTTCACGTAGATACGTGCAGTCGTGCAGTTATCCTTTGTGCCAATAAAAGATAACTGTTTCGTAACCTGTCTCTTTATGGATTTGCTCCTCAGCTCAGCAGCGTTAAACCATGTAGCGAGGAGCCATTGCAGAGCGGCCATGAATACAAACGCGCTGTTTTTGTGCCAGTCGCTTGCGCCAGTAGCTCTGCTGGCTCCAATCGCCTGCGATCTCACCATTCTATACACACACTAAGGGCAAAACTCGTTCCTACGACACCGTTATCACGAAAGCAATACCTAAAAAAGCATACGACAATTTTCTATGAACTGTTATCAAGCAGCTATAAGAAGCATTTTCGTTAAATTCTAAGAAATGTTTTAGGAGTATAAATATTTGTCTTCGGAGAGCGAGCAAACACTTCCTTGTAATATTCATTTTATTGAAACAGAGTGCCTACTGTATTTCTTGATACGTAATAGGTCCTTACTGCGTTCAAAGGGCGGCGAGTTTTCCAAACTCAACTAAACTGTTTGTAGATGCTTTGTGTACACTATCTCTGACTTGACAGTTTGAATAGGGGTACAGCTCTAATTCACAAGCTTGTGCGACTTTTGTTTGTGCACAATTTGGAGTTGTACTGTATTTAGTGTTTGCGTGTGTGTGATACAGAAGCAGAATAAGAGAAGCACTCACACTAACGCAATGTACATGTGAACAAGTTAACACGGCGGACCCGCGCGAGGGTCTGAATGCTCTACACTACACCAGTATACCTACGTGTACAAGTCTATGTATACACATAGTTTGTAGCTCAGGAGCCTCATCGCAGCGCCGAGTTTAATGGGTGAACTTTGAATGTAAATTAATTAGACAAATGGAGCGAGTTTCTTGTGGAAAAACGCAGAAACGTGAGCCAGATAATGAAGATTCATCTACTCACTCCCCGGGGAAGGTGTATTTTTGCCCGCGCCTGAAAAACATCATAATATTAAGCTATGGAAATAAAACCCTCTGAGAACATTATACAGCCTCCCGGACGATTACTGGATGAAGCTGTATAGGATGCCCCTGAAGGTGCTCTACTTACGTATTTGTGGGTGTGGAGGGAAACTGGATATTGAGTATAGGTGAGTTGAATGTAGTTGGTTTAATTTTTGAGCGTTTTAGTGAAAGGTTTAAGATAGTTTTTGTACTTTTATACGTACTACTTGGTACTACTAAGTACTTAATTTTTTTTAATTCAAATTCTAGACCTTTATCGTTTAAGAATAACTTTTTTTATCGCCTATTTCTTATCGAAACCAATACATGATTCCAATCTTGGAGGAGTCAGCTATTTAAATTGACACTAGATACAATGAATGTTGCCAAATTATTTTTCGGATTGACTCTGACTGAAGAGGTATTTTTTTTTAATACTTTCAAGTGACGTGACGAGCAAGACTTTCGCCTGGTGGTAAGCGTCACGCCTGCCAAAAAGGTATACCTAACAGACCTGACTCAACATACGAAATTAAGGCGCTCCTGGCCAGAAAACGCCCTAAAAGAATCAACTTTTCTTTAAAATAAACTAAATTTTTTAATATGAAAAAAAATAATATTATTTTTGAGCATGTTTTTGAGTGTAGTGTCGTATTTTTTGTGTACATCTGTGACTTTGTTATGAATAAACGTTTATGTAAGTATCTGTATTTTGTGGGTAATAATTGGTCGAGTCTACGTTTATTCATTGTGTCATTTAGTGCTTTTCACCATATTTTTTTTCCTGATGTACCCTATTTCAGGCTTTGCTTAGTTTGGGGCTAGATGGCGCTGTGTGAAATGTCCACCGATATTTATTTTATTTATTTCTATATGTTGAAGCACGCAAGTTGTTTCGTGAACTTTGAATGGCAAACAGTAGGATAATAACTGAAGGTATAACGGTACAGAAGGGGTACTTTATAGTACGTATAGTTTGACCTAATTTGTTTTGGTAATTAAAGGAACTTTCATCTCACACACTGATGTCGAGCAAGGAGTTTTCTTTTATATGAGTAATTAGTATTTATTTGCCACAAATAACGCAGGCGGAAACTTGTGAAGTACACGAGTGATTGTTCATTACGTGACTACTTTGATCTCGGAAACCAAACACACGCTCGCTACTCGCTCTTCTATGTGAAGAGGAAAAACGAGGCGATACTGATTGGATGCTGTTTCCATAGGCAGGCCCTCGGTAATGAGCGGGGTGAGTCCTCATTACACGCGTGCCGCCAGAGGGCGCTTCATTAAAAATAAACAATCGTACTCGCTTTCCTGAGTGGTACTGGCACAGTATGTAAAGTGCGTACGTACGTAGCTTCACTGCAAGGTTGCCTGGAAGAGATCGCTTTTAGCGATAAGGCCGCCAATTGTTACACTAGTGCTAAGTTAATTTTTCTGTTGTGATTATCATGACTGTTATTATTATTATTTTTTGGTGTGTACAATAAAGAGTTTATCTATCTATCTATCATAACTTGTCTTTTTGACATCAGTTGTTGTATAGTAACGTACGATACTTTCCAGATGGGTGAGCAGGGGTATTCAGAGCTGATCGCTACTGTGTTTCGGACGTAGAAGTCGTTAGAAGACGTCGGTGCCAGAAAAACTTTGAAGTGGGCTGGTTAGCTGGACGCACATTGCGTCTGATCAACGTTACGACAGATGTAATAACATCATCATTAAAACAAGTACTCAATCTGTATTTCTTTTATCACACTTTTGTTTATCAGCTAGATGATGATGATACTTTTTCATCATCATCTAGCTTGATAATTTTCTTATTTTTTAAGTCTACGTAAGTTATTATCACTGTATGTTTTCCAAATAAACTAAAAATGCTGATTTAGGAAGGAAATCATATTAAAGGAAACCTGCATACGGTCAGAGAAGAAATTCTATGGCGTAGGTTCAAGAATACATCAACCTGCAATTGGACCAGCTTGAATATAGTACGATCGCCCTTCGAGTCCTTCGAGGACAGGCTGAAGACCAGCAGCGGACTACTCAAAAGGCTGATTATGGTTATTATATCAGCTAGAAACTGAACCACACCTTCGCATAACATCAGGCGGGATAGCAGTCAAACGCGAACCTAAAATATATGTAAAAAAAAACAAAAAAAACAAAACAAATTACTAGCAGATGTAGTCAATATTTATTACAATATGTTGAGCTAACCGATTGCTTCTAGAGACAGAATGCTTCTAATCCAATTCGGGTATAGTAACGACCGGTGATGTCCTAAATCTATTGTAAAACTAACATTACCCGAGTTTAAACTACATCCTTCTCAGGCAACACGTGTTTTAATACAATTATTGTCTTATAAATTACTAGAGGTCCCCCGCGATTTCGTCCGCGTGCGGAAGAAATTCGGACTGCTCCCAAAATTCTCCACTTTAAATAATTCCGAGCAAACTCTACCAACTCTACCGACTCGACCGACTCGACCGACCAATACTCAAATATCAATTTTCATCACTATAACTTCAAAAATAAAGAACTTTCCCACCCTTAAATCGGCCCTGCAAAAAACCTTTGAAAATAGTATTTTTTATTTTAAATGAACTACCGAAATCCAAATTTTCGTGACTAAATTTTAATTTTATATTGCAAGAACGTGTATCAACCCCATGGTAGAGGCTCACTGGCTCGGTGTCGGTTGAAAAGATACTAAGAGCTACTGGTTCGATCCATTTACCATAGCTAGAGGATTTCTACACGGCCTCACGTATACTAGGTTATATATATACGTGTACACGTATTCCTTACGTTATGATCTATTATGTGGTTCAACTGACCGCCGACATCAATAGATTAGCTAAATAAGTCGAGACCACTTCGTCCAAGCCTCGTCTGGGTAGCCGCGAGTGGCGATTAACGTGATCAGATGGGACGTGACTAGAATCATGAGATGAGACGAAATATTTTCACGCAACAGGACCTGTTACGAGTGTCGACATACAGGGTCGTTGGTAACTAGCTAATAACCGCTTATAATAGGATTAGCTTTTATTCTATTCAGTATAATATTAAAACAACTAAACGTTACACAAATTTTGAAAATTGCGAGAAAAAGTCAATAAAGCAAATCAGTAGTGTTCCGTAGAAAATGTTAATGAGCTCGCGACAAAATGTATGGAACAGCAAATTTTTTTCGAATTATAAAAGTCATGGAACCGTATTTTTTTGTTGTTTCATAGAAGCTAATTCTAAGAGGTTGTTCAAATTAGTAACGAGTGAAAACAAAACATTATAATATTAAAACTAGCTATAAAAGCTCAAAAAGGTCCTTGTCAAGACGAATCAAAAGTAAACGATAATAATACATTTAAAAAACTTGTTATCTAGTATTAACAATGACTCTGTATATAAATAGTTCAATTTGAAAGCCGCTATATCAATCACTGGCCCGTGTCAACAAATGTTGTTTTGGGTAACAATCAGTGACGACAATTCAAAGATATCTGTAACCTAATATGATAAAGGGTTCCGTGCACACAGTCCCCGAAGCGGAAGACAATAGTCAGCGCGCTTTGTTCCAGGCCTCCCTCGTGCGATGTTCACCTTCCATCGGAAATCAATCGCGGCCACAATGGGCGCATTCATTCCTTTGACTCGTGTACAAAGGCCGGCATTCCCGACATCACGAGCCGCGGCCGCTCTAGAGCTCATCAACACTAGCACTCGCTATCTTCTTCTGATACTAGGGAAGTCCTGTAGTGGGTAATTATAAACCACCGAGTAACGCGTTGGACCTGGGTATGTCTAAAACCCGCATCCAGAATCACCGGGGGACGGGCAGCAGAGCAGCGTCCTTTCGGTTAACGGTTCTCGCTTAATAAATAAATAAACGGTGGTGAACATTCTGCGACCCCAAGCCGCCAGCCAAGCGTCCTACAAAGAAGGAAATAAAAGCGAAGAAAATTATTTTTTCGTAGCTGGTTATGACATTTTGGACGAATGTGATTGGAGGGGATTCTTATAGTACCTATTATATTATAGATTTTATTTATATAGAATAATTTAATGAACTTTCAGGAGTATTTATTTTCTAATGACGCAGATTAATAATATACTTTTCAAAGCAATCAATCACTCGGTGACCGATGATACAACGGATATTGTACTCGCAAACAATGACTCATTCAAAAGTTGAGGTAACTTTACCTCAACTTTTCCTCAACATTCAACTTTCCTCAACAAATACCTAATCGAATAGCGATGTAAACACAATCGCCTAATATGTATTTAAACTTGCCTGTAATGGTAAGTGCCTGCCCGCAACAGTTGTATCGCAATTAATTCTACGCCGAGTTGAAGGAAACACATTTCAACAGGTTTTGTTCACGACGGCGAAGTCACAAGAATTGTGTCACGCGCCGCTTTGATTGAGCTACAATGAAACATTTTTTTGTGTTGAAAATAATTTGACCTAATTCCGTTTGAAATTTAACCCTCATACTAATTGTTTTATTTTTCTCCCAGAGGACACGGCTTCCTTTAAAGAGGAGGGCTAGAACCTCCCTCCGCTTCCCTTCCCAACGGTAAATATAAACGTTTTCAGAGAGATAATTCTCATAAAAACATACATTATGTTAAAAAAACTTAAAATATCGATGAGGGTGCGCGAACAAAGTTAATAAGGACAATAGTTTTATCTGACCAAGTCCAAGAGTCCAAGCTTCGTGTGACCGGGATAATGATCGGTAAACAGCGATGTAGTCGAAGTTGTAATACATCAAATCTATTCTGCGGCTATATGTAGAGTCTATACATAATACATAGTCGTACTCAGTTAGTACATGGTAAGAACGCTTGGCCGCGAGCCGGAAGACGCAGCGTAGGCGCGGCCTCCCACTAGGTGGACCGACGACATTGTAAAAGTCGCGAGCAACCGGTGGATGCAAATGGCAGGTTGTCGTACAGTGTGGCGGTCTAAGGGGGAGGCCTTCGTTCAGCAGTGGACGTCTCCGGGCTGATGATGATGAAGAACGTTTGGAGAAAAGTGGGGCGAGGAGCCACTGTATTTCATTTTTGCTCACGACAGCGTAAATGTACCATTTTCATTACTCTCAAAAATAGAAAAGTAGCTAACCGCACATATTCTTATTGGATATACTCAGTGGTGTGCCTCTCCAGTCGCACACCGACATCATTGGTGGGCGTCGTAACTGAGAGAGATGGGACTTACTGGAAATTTTGACAGGTAGCGTCAATATTTCATATTTAATACAAATAATTCGACAAGCATGTACTGCTATTACAAAAAAAAACCTTTTTTTGAAGTTTCCCTTCTGTGTCTATTCAAATATTGGGACGTCCCTGCTCGTCGATCGCTGGACCGTTATTTACTCTTGGTTCATCCCGTTGCCCCTCGCTCATGCATTTTAATTGTTTCCATGTTGAGCGTCGATTGTTTCAATTTGATTGCCATCTCACAAGCAACCGCAGCTCGGGAACTAGCTACACATAAACGTTGACGTAAAATACATTATTGAAGCAATTAATAACTACTTAATACAATGTTGTTCATATTGACAATGTGGCCATAGCTTACCTAGTTTGACGTCGCAAAATATTACACAAGTAGGAAAAACAGCACAGTAATAAAATTATGTTTGACATTACCATAATTATTTAATATCCGCATTACCTCGCAGGCTCATATTATGCGGGTCCTCCCCAGGACCTCTACTGTATCTAGTTATAATAACTATCAACATGAAATTAAGCTTCAAAGAAGGTCCCGAGTCTCTGTGTCAGCGCGAAAAGCGAAAAATATTTTATTTTTTATTTTTTGTATCACCACCGCTAACAAATCTAATACTATAAGAATCTGTGTCCTGACTTTATGACTGACAGACAACGCACAGCCTAAGCCGCTGGTCGTACATACTTTGGGGGGCTCGGTGATGTTTTAAAGTGGTGAATATGGGGAAAAAAATAATTAGTAATTTACCCAGCGGTATGGAAGATACGAGCGATGATAGATACGAGATATTTGGAAGCGGGGCGATTTTTTTCCGTACGCAGGCGAAGTCGCGGGGGACCTCTAGTTGAATATAATGTCACTAATTACAAATTGTAAACAAGCAATTTAAAAAAAACCGACTTCAAAGTTAAATAAGCAAAACTGTTTCTTGAATTTCTTTCCAGATTTTTTGTTTTAAAAACCATACTACAAAAGCGATTTTGATGAAATTTCTATGGGACCAATCTAAAAGTCCTTTAAATTTAGTTGTATTTTTTTAAATGGTTTTAACTAGTTTTACTTAGTTTACTTACTTTAATTTACTGAGGGGTCGTATCCGGAACGAGCTGTGCTCGGTGTTTCTCAGACGGGTCGTATCCGGAAAGAGCTATGCTCGGTGTTTCTCTGAGGGGTCGTATCCGGAAAGAGCTATGCTCGGTGTTTCTCAGAGGGGTCGTATCCGGAAAGAGCTATGCTCTGTGTTTCTCTGAGGGGTCGTATCCGGAAAGAGCTATGCTCGGTGTTTCTCAGAGGGGTCGTATCCGGAACGAGCTGTGCTCAGTGTTTCTCTGAGGGGTCGTATCCGGAAAGAACTATGCTCGGTGTTTCTCTGAGGGGTCGTATCCGGAACGAGCTGTGCTCAGTGTTTCTCTGAGGGGTCGTATCCGGAAAGAGCTATGCTCAGTGTTTTTCTGAGGGGTCGTATCCGGAAAGATCTATGCTCACTGTTTCTCTGAGGGGTCGTTTCCGGAAAGAGCTATGTTCGGTGTTTTTCTGAGGGATCGTATCCAGAATGAAGTTATTCGCCAGAGAACTAAAGTTACCGGCATAGCTTAGCGTATTAGTAAACTGGATTTGCAGTGGGCTGGTCATAACTGTCGCAGAACCGATAACCGCTGGGGAGACTTGTTCTGGAGTGGAGACCACGAATTGACAAACGTAACATTGGACGCCCTGAGACTAAATGGAGTGACGATAAACGTAGGATAGCAGGCAGTGGTTGGAAGCAGAAAACTCAAGAGCGGGCTGAGTGGTGTGCCATCGGAGAGGCCTATGTCCAGCAGTGGACTATGATAAGATGATTATGATGACCTCAAAACTCAGCCATTTATAAACCGGTTCGGAACATTCAAATAAAAAAAACAAATCGGTTCATAAATTACAGTTCTGAGAGAAAAAATCACAACCAAATTCGGCACCGCCATCGTTTTTATTGTCGGTAAAAAAATATATCCTTTATCTTTTTAAGTTTAGTTAGAGTAGAGCCTGTTTTACCTTTCATCATAATCAGCCTGTCTTAGTCCACTGCTGGACATAGGCCTCTCCCAAGGCACGTCCTTTACCGATAGCGTCAGCAAATTTAATAGTATCGTGTCAGTAATATCAAGATCTGTCTTCGTTTTCGGGAATGTTCCCTATACACCCTGTTTGTATGCTATGCTACGTAAAAGGGTCTGTTCACGTATAGCACAGTTAGCAGACGTGTTCCCAAACTTGTCGTCATACGCGCGACATGCGCGATCCTGTAGAGATGCCTAACTGTGCCAGTATGTACTCGATCGAGAAGGCCGGAATTCCGAATTTCTCTTCTCATTGTCGACGTCGCGTGTCGGGTGACACGGGAGCCGAGTTATACAGCCGCTGGAATGATTCTACATCTTTCTTTTGGAATCTTAGTACAACACGGTACCGGCACAAATTTATGTTTATAAGAAAAGGCCAACAAGTTTTTGAATGAAAAGCGTTCATTTTTGGTACTTATGTATTTTATGAGGACCGTAGAGCAGTTACAGGATTATTATGTCGTATTCTTGGAGCTGGCTGGGTAATCAAAGGTCGTATTAGAATTTTGTCGAAAACTGAAAAACAAAACATAATCGTAATTTTAGTACGGAAAATATGAAAACGTTTTCGATAGGATTAAAACGTTACAGACAAAAAATCCCTAGTGCATTAGTCACTCTAGTACGATTTTGAATTGTCTGTAAAAAAATATATATAAAAAATTACTTTTCCAAAATATTATCGGTAAAATATTATGCTACATTCTCACATGAGCGGGTTAAGTCGATGTTCATTATTGCCTGCGAGAGTGTAGCGCAAACATCATAATTAATTAGTGAGACTCAGTAAACAGTGAACACAGCTCTGAATCCACTCCCAATACGGAATCACTTGTATAGTGACGTCAATAATCCAGCTATGATATAGGTAGTCGACGGTTGGAGTATCTAGCCGTCACACGATCGATGACTCGAGTACCAGTACGTAAGCAGTAGGTACTACAATAACTGAAGTTTAACGCTTTAGAAGAATAACTTTGATTTGAGTAAAAAAGTATCAAGTCATATTTATATCTCCGCACCAGGTTTCATCGAACGGGATCGTTCATCAAATCAATTAGAAGTACCAATCTAAGAAGGTGGTAGTAAATATCACTCGTGATCGCTCATCAGTAGAATATCAGGATAATCACATCACAACAACACAGGTTTTCAACAAATAAACGAGTTCGTAATTTTGGTTCAACCCAAAATCGAAAGTAACAAAGCCATTCCATAAAGATTTGTGTTTAAATTCATCATTGGAGCAAACGCAGCACAATACGTCTACAGCGGCAGCGTATCGTTTTACACAATTTTCATTTAATGTTACTTCGTTTGTAATATTATTTTTGTCACGTACACTTCTGCGAAAAAATCACGTCGTCCAAAATTAATGGAAGTATTTCGTGAAAAATAAGGGGCGCATTCCTCGTTCATCTGTTCCTTGTTATAAACAATAATAACTCACCGGCGGCGGACGCTAACGAGAGACGCGTCGTCTAACGATCAGCCGCCCTACAGATTTACGAGCCAATAGGTTCCGGAGACGTATGACTCATAAACTCTCGTATGTCGTTAGTACTGTTTATAATAATCCTTCTAGACCAACATTACAAAAACCCTCTTCGCAGGAGATTGTCTAAGAGGACTTCTGTACCATGCCATTACAAATGCGTAATTTTATTCGCTTTAAGCTAAGAATTTAATGAACTCATTCTGTGATATTTCAAAATATGATCAGTTTATGTTTGTTCATTTATAACTTTGTTGGGGAGCTATCACGATTCACGATGGAGACATGGTGACCAGCGCTGTTGGGTACAGCCGGCATCATGCTGGGCTGGGGCCATTTTGTGGCTTTAAACTAGCGATACGTGTACATAATAATATTTCATTTTTTTCTATTTTGTTCTATTGTTATGTGTGTTTTGGTTGCAAATAAAGTATCGTTTATTGATACGAACTCGACAGATTTATTTATTCACAAATAATTTTGCTGGGCACAGACCATACCCTCTCCTACCCTCGCATACCATCTACAACTGGATGTGCCGTATTATTACCATAGGAGAGACCGTAAGTATAATTTGTAAATAAATAAATGTTGGTGGACATTTCACACAGCGCCATTTAGCCCCAAACCAATGCAAAGCTTGCATATTGGGAACCTGAATATAACTGATCATTTATTATATGCTTTTCTGTAATAATTATAATAATTATTCTAATATAAACTTGTGATATATACAACCCGGATACAGAACAAACATCTATATTAGTCACAAATGTCCTAAATTCGTAAATCCCATAGAACCCACTAGCAATAGAACTGAAGCTCGTGCTAATGGGTTGATAATCCTTCTACAACCCCACAAGCCTCGTGGATGTAAAACGCATCGTATTTCAACGGCTACCAACAACAAACACTATCAACACATATTATTTGGCTGGAACATAGCTCTTTGCTAGTAGCTTTTATTTTTACCCATATAATCCCCGAATCACGTTCAGTCATTCATTAGGCGAAGCGAGTGTGCATTTTGACCTAATTGATCGTTCGCGAGGTATCGAGAACGCGCAGTAAGCACCGATAATGCAAATCCTATCACCGCTCGAGAGGAAGGGCTCATTACCTCCTCGTCCGTGCTACTTGTGTATAAATGAAACCATCGGGGAACCTTACCGAGCTAGAACAACGAAATCGATACTTGGGAATATTTAGGTCCAAATGAGCCGCATCGGACATCACGTCCACAACGACAAAGTACAAAAGGGAAGGTGAAACAGCCATTGAAACAGAAAACGATTACAAAAAAATATGATACGAGTATAAAATAAACGGGGGAAATTTAATAATTTCCCCTAATTGTGCTTCCAAAGAAGTTGTTTGTACTCATCATTGTGAACAACTTTCACTAAGGTATTGATACTGAAATTACGATAAAAATTGCTAATAGAATAATATAATCCCATCACAACAGGTGGAACAGGTGGGGCACAATTTTCGAATCATCGTTTCATGTTTATCCAATAACTCCACAACAGTTTTCAAAATTCTTTACATTTACAGTTTTAAGAGTTGAATAATTCTGTTAAAAGTTGTGTTAGTTTGGTTATCAAGTGTGTCCCGTCCCAAAGCTGGCTTTCATATCTTTCCAATCAGTGAAACTTAACTTCATTAGGAAATGTATATGAACGACGGAAACTGAATTTCAATGAAGGAATTCGGTTCAGACTATACCCGTGTCCATAATCCGAGGGTCGTTTCGGTTTTTGAGTTTTATCTAATTTAACTTAATTATAAACAAATTGCTATTCAGAGCCAAATATTTAAATGAATTAGGGCGGGTTCACAGTGCACCGCCGTTACCTCGGCTCATAATCTAGCGGAAGTAACGGCTCAATTAATAACGGTGAAAACGCACCGCCCCGCTCCGCTACTAACTAAGTTATGCAAAACGGCGAAACGGTCCAAATTTACAAACAACATACTGAATGGAGCGAGTAACTGGAACGTATACTTGCTCTCAGTTAGAATGATAGTCCTTATTCAGTCATCAGCTTTGAAGGCGCTACATTACAATATGTATCGCCTTCGCAACCAGCTTGCTTCTTTACTGGTTATAGAATTTATTTTTGTCTCTGTCACCATTGGCTTTCATGAAAGAATGAAATGTATCATCAAACAAACATCTGCTTTATGGACATTACAGGAGCGTCATCAAGGTTAACATTCCTGGTGGGGTGCATCGGTACCCAAACTAGGAGAACCTATGAGATGGCGTACTAATGCCTTCCACCGGACAGGCTAATCACAAACATCATTTAGCATAATACAACACAGATTTATGCAAAAATATAACGGTTGAAAAAAAAGAAAGATTACGATGGGATAGCATGCAGCACAAGCTACTGCTAAACAGGAGAAGGACAAGAAGGGTATGTCTCCACGGATACCGGGATCGGACTGAATTACCCACGGATCACGGAGAGTAACGTTGTCCAGGAATTTCAAGTGACAAATGATGAATTAGGACACACGGAATGTAAGATGTGAGTTTGTATCATAAATATTATTTCGCCAGAGGCAGGCGCATGGGACAATCGCCATGCTAGCAACCCAGTAGTGTGGTGTGAACACGCATGTTCCTCTCCAGCGCGGCCTCAGTCTCGCGCCGACTTCATGGAAGCGCGTTGGTGGGGAAAGTGTAGAGAATAGAATAAAGGTGTTATCTTGTGCCAAATATTAGTAATAAGTACACGTGTTTCGTGTAGCGTACTAGGTGACTTGGATAAGTATTAGTTAAATAATAGTGTCGCATTAACTAATATAACGTATTTGTCACATCTATTATTTGGTTTTAATGAATAATAGGTATAATGATATCTATCCCGTATAATATTACCCGTAAAGCGATAAATATGTTCACTAATAGGATTACGGAAAACCGTAGTGCTGGTTTTCCGGTATGCCATCTATGGTAGAGAATAATGCTTCCTATTTTTTAAAATAAAATAAATAAATATTGTTGGACACATGCGAGGTGGTAGGGGTGGGTAGAGTGTAGTGCTGCGCCGGCGCTCTCTGGAGCTCTTCATCACTGGAATCGACTCCTGCGGTGTCGGGAAGTCCCCCTCGCCCGCAGAGCAACCGCTGTCATCAAGCGCGACGCGTAGCGGCCCGCAGTGCTAAGCAGGACGCAGCTGCACGCGCGTTGGCTCTGTTTTCACTCTTTGAAAAAGGTCACCGGATGTGATCGAAACTATAGTCGTAGTATCCGATTTAATTAAACGTGAGTTTCCCGTATAAATAAAACAAAAATTTGTCAAAATCACGTCAGTTTTCATAATAAATTCGAATATCATTATTAAACCAGAAACTAAAAAAATAAATTGCTTGTCATCTCTCCCGTGGTTATTAAAATAAACACGGGTATGATGGAGACTGAAACAACGTTAATTGCTTGAGAATCAGGTCGCTAATTTTATAGGTCAGGGCTGTAAAGAAACGATTACTCGAAGCCCTTCCTCACAGTTAGCCGGTAAGAAGGCTAATGTATTCCAGGCAGGGTGTTATAATATTTCTCGCTAGGCGCGATCGCGGGAGGGACGGATGCTGAGGTGATTTCTCCCAGGACCCTGTCGGGCCCACTTACCTGCGCCCTGCTCAATCTAATTGTAGGCTAGGGCTTACTAGCTAGGGTTTACAATATTTATGTTATATTTGTGCTACTCCCAGTTATACCTAGATAGATGCTGGGTAGAGCTAGGAATTTATATTTTTGAAACATTAGAATCTAAGCACTTGTAAATACAAAATCTAGAGCATATTTTTATGATTCGATACGTGTAGAACTGTATATTACTTACAGAGATAGAAATGTTTTAAAAGTTACGTACATTGAGCGAGTAAGTAAGCTTTGTAAGATAAGCGAATAGAGCGTCAAACGAGACTTATGAGTTACTAAAAGCTATGCTAGTCTGCCTGTCTGTAGTTTTTGTCTTATTAGGATTTCTCACGTTGAACCAAGGAGGTTAGAAGCTACGCTTGCGTTGCGTTTAACCTGCCTCTCAGTCAGATTTTTTACTGACAGCCACAAGTCACCTGACGTGACACGTAGACCAACGATGACAGACGCCTGAAATAGAAGCTGGCTCTCCCATCAAATATCTGCCATGGGGTGCCGGAACACACCATTATGCCCCGGAACATTTTGTTGCAAAACGTTTGATAAAGTCACGTAAGTTCGACGTAACTACGAGTATATAGGTATACATTAGAACTCAGAAGTGGTTGTATTAGGGAAGTGGCGCGAGGCGGCGGACACGTCGTCGTCGCGTGATTTCCCGCCGCGTGACGCGACGTGATGCGACGTGACGAGGGTCTCTGACGTGACGGTGCTATTAGCCTGAATGCCTGAGGAGGAGCGTTCACTACATCCGCTCGACATCGGTCCGATGCTAGGGTAATGTTAGCCCTACCACAGATTATAATTTAGTAGTTGCAGTGGCCTTACGTCGTGTCGAGTATTGTAGAAATTCAATGAGAACAGTTTACACATCTTTCAGTGAGCTTCACTATAGGAGGCTTCAGTTTTATGCTACATAGTACTACGCGCTAAAACAGGGCGTAAATGCCAATTTATTTACCATGTCACCAAGAAGCAAAGTTAAGTTAAGTGAATGTCGATGCTCTCCACGAGATTCAATAAACGTGGCATCCGTGACTCCTGAGTTAGTGACGACCTGCTCTCGTTTTAGCCCAACATTTAAAAACACCTATATGGTCGCGATTATTTCGACACCTGTCGGTGGCTCAGTCAGCTGGAACTATTTGTTATTTTTGACATTAAAATTATTAAAAAAAAACATTTATTTCTTTAGGTAAATTACACCTATACATTTAAAACATAGAAAAATAAAATAAAATCACAATAAAATTAGTAAAATTAAATTAAAAATCATATATTATGTCATAAATGGAAAAAGTAAAAATTAAATTTAAAATGAGTAAAAATGTAGGAAAATTAGGCAACAAATGCAGCACGTAGATATTGTTGTGTATCATTTGCGTGAATGGCTCGATACATGTCCATGGCTTGCGTGAGGTCGGCTCAGCGAGTGAGCATCCCTCGCCAGCCTGCGTGCCTGGGCAGTGCCGGGAGCGGCGAGGAGCTGCCGGGAGCGACGGGGAGCTGCCGGCGCCACGGAGACGAGCTGCGCTGGAATTTGCCCGAACGGTGCGGATAAGCCAATATTACATCCTACGAAATTATTACATCGTGTATAGTGACAGAATTTCAATTGACTTTTTAACGGGGTACATAGATCATATTTTTTCCAAGAACTCGTCTGAAGGTAAGCGATTATGTTACTGTCGAGGTGGATGGATGGATGGAATTATATACCTACCTATATATGAGGAGTCAAGTGTCACATATTTTTTTATTAAATCTAGCTATTTTTTATTTTATTATATTTACATATGTACAAACCCTGCATTACCCCGTTGAATGGCAATACTTAGCCTCTGGGCAAAGTATGCGCCAGCTCTGAGGTCCCCCGAGGCGAGGACCAATCTCTAGGCCAAATCTTTACAACATTTTTTAGTGTCGGACGACCACGGGCCCAGAGTTTCCACAGCCAGCGCCGCAAAGTCATAATGTGCGCTTAGCTGTGAATACTTTCGATGTTTGAGTAGTTGGGCCTGTTCGGCCGCGGCCCCGTCACTGCGAGCGGAGCTGCCGACATGGGACGGTGCCAGGGTATCTACGCAAGTGGCGTCCCAAACCAAAGCTCGGCCGAGACACCACGGTACCAGCGTAGCAACGTCCGGTCGCTTACCATCATCCCTAGACATTCCGCTCGGTTCCAGTGTCGAGGTCACGGCCGCCGTGGAGAGTGCCCGCCGGACTAAATAATTGAGCGCCCAATGACGAAATAGTCGGCCGGCACTCTTCACGCAGGACAGTCCGTGTCGTCCGGATTGGTCCACGTCTCGTCCGCAATGGCAACGATGAGGCTCACACAACTTAGCCCCCAGACGCAGACCCACCGCTATGCGCAGACAACTGGGGTCGAGGACTGTAGCCAAGTTGTCAGAGGGAAGCGCATGGAGCCAGTGACCGGACTCCGCTTCTGCAACGGCTAAGAGACGCGCTCGGTCACAATAATAATAGGTTTACTGTAATTGGGATAGAAAGTGGATTTATGCGAAATCCTTACCTTTACGTATTTTTCATCAATAAAAAAATCTTCATTTATCTTATAAAAATTATGTAATACGGAAAAGTATTTCTCGCAATACGAAGATGTATGACATAAATCTTATTCAATTTTAACATTTACGATATGAGTCTGACTTTTTAAATTAAATATCGTTAATATTAAATAAATTGAGTAATTGAGTAAATAAATTAAGTATATCATAAAATCTGGACACAGACCATCAAAATCTGCAGATAAAGATTATGTCGCCTTTATCGGCACATGGACGTAAACTTTGTTTACGGGGCTGGATTTATGAGAGGCGTGATTCACGCGCGGCTCCGCAGTAATCGACGGCCGTTACTGGAACTACATCATTAAAGCGGCAAACAAACGGCGTCCGGTCGGAAATCGCCGGATCCGGAGCCCCGCCGCGCCGCGCCGCACGAATAACTAATGTACATTTTAAAGGCGCTGCTTCGGGAATTTATGATGTTCCCGCGATTGATGGGATCAATGAATATTCAGCTCCGTAAGTGCGAGTGCGTGGCTGGAACGAGCCCAACACTCGGCATAGTCGCGGAACCAATGAGAGCTATTCGGGGACGATGCAGACTCAAAAGAAGGCTAATACTGTAACTAATATGGCAACTATCTATTTTAGGTTGATTCAAAACGAAAACAGGGCGTCCCAATCTCAACTCTACCATTTCCACCGTTTTTCTACAGCTAGACTCCGCTAAACTTGAACTGTGACTCTTCACCTTCAATCAACTCCTCGCTGACCAACATAACATTGTATTTGAAAACGTGCCTGTTTTCATATTTTTTAGGTCCAGAAACGTGTTGCCGGTAACAGCTACTTTAATCTAAAACTGACATACGCACGATGTGTGACGCCATAATCCTCTCAAGAAGTAAGCAAGGTAAGTTAAATAAAGGATTAGGACATTTCCCAAGCGCAGGTGGCCTAGCGGTATAAATTTCCCATACTTCCTTGTATAAACTAGGCCAAAATGTCACATGTCTTTAATAGTACCAAGTTATTAACTAGCTTGTACCCGCAAGTGGCTCTGACAGCAGCACCAGGTCCAGCTCATCATGATATAGCATTGTCATCAGGTTTATACATGAAAACCAAATTGCAGCCTATTCGGGCTACAAGAACTAGTTCAAATTCAGTTGCAACTGTTGACATAAAAGCTAGTAAAAATATATTTGACCGTAAATATGCTAGGCAATTAGCCAGGTGCAGCATACAAGCTGGTGCACTAGTACTAGCCAAGTGCGCTAGGTTTCTCTACATAAGCACGAGCGAGCATCCTCAGCGCGCGGCGCGGACGCTGAGTACATTACCATTTTAATAGGATGCTGCGAGTTAACACTTCGCAAGCGATGTGTGTTACGTGGTACGTGCCCGGGCCGGGACCGGGCCCGTCCGCACCGAGCCGGGGCCGGCCCGGTGACCGTGCTGAGCGGAAGCACTAGAATGGGACGCGACCATTTGCGTTTGTTTCATTATAGTTTTTTGGTGTATTTATAGATAGAAGGTGTCTTGCGAATTCTAAATCTATTAAAGTAAAGATGTCGTGCGTGAAAATGTATGTACGCATTGGCATTCGGTAGGAAATTATTTTACGACCACGGATGGAAGACTCGGTAGACTCGCTTCGAAGGGTATATATGCATCTCAAGTGTCATTGAGAGCTAATATTACTTTTCTCGCTCTATGTGATATATTTGTGACGTCCCTCGCCGAGTACTGTCGGCCCGGAGCGGCGCCGGGTCGCGCGGCACATTTCGTTCAGCTTAGGATTAGCTCTGACGTTAGAGACAATATTCATTAGCTTTAATGCTCCGACTTGCGCTTAAAATATACTTTCATTACGGCCATGATCTGCGGTGGATTATACAATGGAAAGCAATAAAACTAGAATGTTGATGAACCTGCCTGTATATGATCACAGTGTAGCTTATTGACTCTTTTCCTTTTTTAGCTAAGCAACTAATTCGTTTGTTAAAAGCCGTTATTATAAGATCAATAAGAAATTACTGTATGTAAAGACGGTATAGTTAAAAATTCTGATAAAGAAAATCAAACAAGCAAACATGTATCAAACATTCGGCTTGTGTCGTTATTTAGGTATGTTGTGTTGTGGTGTATGTAGCGAGGCCGCCGGTGTTGTGGAGTGAGTGATGGCGCGGCGACCCCACTCCACTGGAGGGCTTTCACTGAAGGCTTTTCATCACTTCGCCTTAATGTTATCGCTGCTCCGAACTCGCGGGATATCCTTTGACGTGGACCTACCTTATATTACGAGGGTTTTGCTCCTACAAAAAAAACTCCCATTACATTTTATTTATATTCCAGAACATGTATTTTTTATTATAGGTTAATGTATACAATAGACAATAGTTTATTCATGGCAAAAGTAAAAACAAAACAACAGTTACACAGAACACGGAAAAGTAAAACAATTAAAAATTTATTTACCTTTACACATACATTGTTTGACCACTGCAACTTGGACGGATTGTTCAGTTAGGTAGGTCCATCTTCAACAAAGAGGTCGCCCGAACAATCCAACTCGGATGGGCAGCGTTCGGGAAATTGCGTAATATCTTCTCGTCCAAAATCCCTCAGTGTCTGAAGACAAGGGTCTACGACCAGTGTGTGTTGCCAGTGATGACATATGGAACTGAAACGTGGTCTTTAACTGCGGGCAATGGAGAGAGCTATGCCCGGAGTTACTTTACGCGATAGAATCCGGAACGAGGATATTCGCCAAAGAACCAAAGTTACCGACATAGCTCGCAAGGTTTGCAAGTTGAAGTGGAAATGGGCAGGCCACATCGCTCGAAGAACTGACAACCGATGGGGAAGAAAGGTTCTTGAGTGGCGACCGCGAACCGGAAGACGCAGCGTAGGCGCGGCCTCCCACTAGGTGGACCGACGACATGGTAAAAGTCGCGGGCAACCGGTGGATGCAAATGGCAGGTTGTCGTCGTACAGTGTGGCGGTCTAAGGGGGAGGCCTTCTTTCAGCAGTCCGGGTCTCCGGGCTGATGATGATGATGAACAAAAACATACATACTTATACATACTTTCAAAATTACATAAATATACTTAATATTAGGCGAGGTATATTATTATTTCTCAGGTGATAAGTTTTTACTTTGGCTTCGTCTGTTACAAAATACCAATTTTTCTGACATTTCAGCTGTATTTTTACATCACTTGGTAAGTAATTGTCAGCGAACCGTCTCTTTTCCTACCTAAAAAATATATCCTTTGTGTGTAGTAAAAAGTGGTAAAAAGGCCTATTCATAGAAATGTGGAATTAGCTGTCGCTGAGCCGCTATGATATCAAGTATCGAAACACGTTGAGTAAAATTTCTCTTGATTTGGGCGAGGAATTTCGGGTTTGGCATGTATTTGTCAGAAACTATCGAGGAAACTGTAACCCAGTTAGATTGAAATTCAAAATATGTTTGCTTTTAACCACCCCGTCTCCACCCCTTTACTAAAAGTTCATAACTAGCTACGAAAACAGACATTTTCTTCGATGTTTCATAACCTAATTACAAAAGAAGACTTTTTATCCGTTTTCACGCCAGATGTTAAAAATGCGGTCTACGATAGAACAGTTTACTTCAATTCACTTCAACAGCCGGAAGACGTCCACTGCTGGACGAAGGCCTCCCCCTTAATAGGGAGGGGTTGCCATAATCTCCACGCTTGTCAGGCGGCTTGGGGATCGAAGAATGATCACCACCGTTAACTTAGAGGACGCTGCTGCCCATCCTCCGGCGGTTCTGGATGCAGTTTTAGGACATACCCGCAGGTCCATCGATAAAACATACTTACCTGGAAAGAACTTGTTTCATATATCGTACTTTTTGGCAGTCGCAGTCTCCGGAAGAGAGTTCCGCTGAATAGGCTAGGGTCTAAGCAAACTTATACCACCACATTGCTTTCACTCGATTTGATCAAAAATAGGCAGGCATAGCTGGACTGACGTCACGTCATTGGTGGCAATAAAAATAAAATAAATCTTGAGTGTGACTACCATCTCGCCTGATGTTATGCAACCTAAGATGGAGCACGCTCGCCCAGAAGAAACCGATTCATTCGCGACTTGTACTCGCCCCGGTTGTAACTATCGGAAACTATATAACACCCACTAGCGTATGATACCGACGGGACGCAGCGAATGTGACCGCGTCTTAACCGGCAGCTTCAGTAGAAAGGTTGGCCAAATGTCCGACGTTGTTTTTGAGAAAGTCGCTCGAACGTAATTGATCGGTTTCCGGCACCCGCGGGACCGAGCGAGGCCGCCGGCGCCTCGGGGGCCGGACGCGGATCAAATTCACAGAAATATTCGCTAATTTGGACACAATTTATACAATATTATTATAAACAACATAATTATGACAGATTGTGTTTATGAACGTATTAATAAACTAGTTATATTTGTGCTCTACTAAGCGGACATACTGGTATATGAATGCAGTGGTTCGATTCAAATTCAGTATAAATATCTACATACGGCGTAGCAAAACTATGGAGAAGCACTTCTCTGTCTACAAACTAAAATAAAAGCTTGTTTTACTTTGGTTAATAAACGTTGAAGGCTCTTTTATTTAGTAGAGCTCTACTGTTCCTTGATATTATACATATTTCTTCGTCCGGCCCTCCCCAAATGTGAATTAAATAATTCCGAGGAGATAAACCACTTACGGATGGGAAAAATCCGATCTAAACCGCGGTAATGGATGGTCTCAACGAATATCTACCGACGAGGAAAAGGCTTGCCAAAATATATAAAATAGTACTTTTATCACTTCGTACGGTTATCACTCCTGCAGGCCGTTTTTTTATTTGGAGGGTATATTCGTCTCGATGCGGAGGGGTGTACTAAGAAAGGATTTTTTTGAAATTCGACCCCTAAGGGTGGGAAAAGGGGGGGAAACGTTTGTATTAAAATCCTTTGTTTTTGGACTTTTAGTCACGAAAATTTGTAAAAAAAATGCTGTTTTAAATATTTTTTTCACTGCAGACAGTACTGGAGTAATTCCAGCGGCTTGTCAGACTGCAGACAGTAACATACCTTTAAATTCATCTTTTTGTCACAATTGTCCTTTGCAGTTTGATATTTTTATATTTCGTTATGTAGCTTCAACACTATTGCTAGCTTACATATCAGATATTCACAAAGACTGATCATCTCAGTAAGCGGTATTTAATGCCTTCTGTAGAATCAGTTTCAAGCCAGAAGCGGGAACTTCCAGATTGGATTCAAATTAATAATGCATTAGTGACCGCTCGCCCACCCGCTCGCTTAACTCTACACTAGTAGCCACGGGCCGGGGGAGCAAGGGAGAGGTGCGGGGGCGGCGAGGCTCATCTAGTCTTGCTTTAGATAAATCTCGGCATCAAGGTTTAGCTGAGCCATCAAAACTGACCTCAGCACGCAGCAGAGCTAGATACTAACTTCCCATTTACGGGATTAATCACATCCGGCTAGGAAATCAAATCATCCGACTATAGGTTCAGTCGCATCCAGCGACCTTTCTCAATGACTGTGTAAACAAAGCTCGACGCGTGGATAGGGCACCAGATGTGACCGAACCTATACAGTCGGAGTATCCGACTTCATTAGATGGCGTGCCCGTTTACAATAGGAACTGTCTCAGCTCAGTTAAAACCCTTGAGTTGAAAATCTGCAGGTGAGGGCCGCTATTGGTCGGTTGAAGGCAGTAAATGGAGTAATTTGTTCAGTGCTTACGCGTCTAGCCCTTCGGGAACTATAGTAGTTACAGTACTGGTGTAGAAGTCTGATAATTGCGGCTTTCTTTTGACCCTGTTCATAGGCAACTACTCTCTGCTTGCGGACGGCGACCATTCAGGTCCACCGCCGAGCAGGACGGGGCAGAGGAACGACTCATGGGGGCTCATAGGAGACAACGTAAATAAATCAAGTATTTGATGATTCGTCTTCACCTTTTTAATAAAATAATAATAACTAGAGTGGAGTGGAGAGTAATACAATAATAACTAGAGTGGCTAAACCCAAGCGTTGGCCTCAAAGTAATAATACATTTTCGCAATCCCTCAATAGACTAAAAAGTCTGCATCTACAATGAAATGCTTGCTTACAACATTCCACGAGGAACTGAACAGTCCTCAAGTTGAGGTTGAACTAAAACATTCCGCTAATTTGATCCAATCACCTCGGAGACTTTCGCTTTACCATAAAAGGACTATCGCACAGGAAAAGACCGCTACAAATACAACATTACGGCACGTCTCTCAATCATTTCATTCTCCGTTTAGATTGGCCTATAAAAAACAAGTATAAAAAACAACCCTTCTTTCGTTATTGAATTTTAATACTCGGTTCAGGTCTCGTAACAGCAATCATAACATCTTCTCTTTACAGGTGTTTTCCAATAACACGTCATACTATAATCCTATTGTCAAAATGTGTCGCCAATACAATGAGATCCTTGTCTCCAACAGAGACATTGATTTATTCAATTTAAAGTTTTGTTCCTTTCAATGGCAATTAAAAAGGACATTGCAATTTAATTTAAAATTAGATAAAATCTAGTAATAATTAATAATATTTTTCTATTACAACTTGCTTATGTGCTAGCTTTAATTTAATTTAATTTATTTTTGTATAAGTTTCAAAAACGAATTCTTCCTTTGCCTTGTATACCTAATCCTCTAGTGTATATTATGTTAAATACTTCTATTATTAATGCAGCTAGGCATACACAGTTTTAGAATGTAGTGCAGATCTTTAAAATGTAATTTATGAGATAGCTTTAAATTATTGCATTCTGTTTTGTATGTTTATTAAATAAATAAGTGAAATAACACATGCAGCTTACAAGAGCTAAATCCTCTAAGCCTTAGAAATTAATCTTTTTTGTTTATTTTATCGTCGACCTATCAATTCATAACGTGTGTGAAATGAAAAACTTATTTATTTCCCGCGCCGCCACCGGTGCGCTCGCGATAACTCGGCACATTCACTGAATTCTATAAACAAAGTTAGATTAAAAATGTTCCCCTAAATTTTACTGAGATTTAGAAGCGCTTTGATTTCGTTCGATTTTGTTGCGACCGTTTTTGTTCTATTATTTCAATTAAATCGAAACAGTTTTGTCAAAACATGGCATTTTCGTTTTATTACGTTTTCTCTTTGAAAATTTCTTGCAGTTTATTTTGTTATATATGCTAGAACTAGCAGTGCCCCGCGGCCCCGCGGTCTCACCTTCAATTCTTGGGATACAAAGTAGAATGTATTACTTATTTCCAAGTTCCAAGGTGTAAGCTACCTCTATACGAATTTTCATCTAAATCTAAGTTTTTTACGCGATTGAGGCCAAATGTGGGTCATATTATACAAAGCTTTACACATGCCTATTCGTTTTCTCGCTCAAAATAAAAGTGGAAACCGCCAGCCTCAGCCAGTGTTTGATGAAACACAGGTAAGCTTAGGTATATAGCAGCCGGTATGAATATGAGAGTTATCCACCTCGCGGTCCGTGCCCTCCCGATCCACGCCAACGTGTACTAAATCTCCAGAGCGATTTACAGCGAGGATTAAATGTGTGCTCGTTTACCTTTGCCGCTTTAAAAATATTACCTTCCGTTTGCCTGTTGTAATGTAGAGATCGAATGGAACTCTGACTGAGACCAAAACAAGATATAAGTGACGATATTATGCACAGAAAAGCGAAGGCCCTATGTGATATTATGATAAGGAGAAATAGTTCTGACTGAGTCGATAGATGGCGGTACGATGCTTGCAAGATCAGAGCGTCACAAACTGAGTTGTGGTTAGTGGCCAGGTTCATAAATATTTGTGCGGTTTACCGACATTATCATTTCCTTTTTATGTAAGAAAAAAAAACGAAGTCTCATCTTAGCTTTAACTATCTCGCAATGATAGCGTTTTGCTGCCGGTATGCCAAGATTATAATTTTTATCGAGAAAGTACCATATCTATCAGTAAAAAACTCATTTTCAAACAGAGTTGTTGACTCGTATATTTATTTACTCAAATTGAGGCACGTCAGGTAGTTGTCGGCCCATCTGTTACCGTAGACAATCAATGGTATTTGAAGCAATAAAGCACCGTCTAGACATTACTATTAAAGAATGTTTTGTTTGAAGCTGTATTTATAAAAGTCAGCAGACCTTCAGAAAAGAGAAAAACCTGGTTAGATTTTGTTACACATTATTTATTATATTTGGTATAAGCCTAAACACATGGAAATACTTAACTTAGTAGAGTTCACTGCATGTACTTCTCTAGGTACATGTGTTGCAGTTTCCCCTTCCGGATACAAATGCGCGAGCTGCGTTCAGTATTCACAGGGTGTTAGCGGCGCGTGCTGCCCATATTCACGTCGGTATTTGCATGTCGCGCTGATGAGTACACGCTGTATTCGCCCCCTCTCTCCGTCCCCTGTAACACCCCCTTGTCACCTCGTTCATCATTTATTGATGAGCCATGAACGCAGCGCAGAGAATCGGTACAGAGAGACAGTTTCTATGAGCCTAATTGTTCGTCTATGCATTTTATATAATAAAACAACACTTCAGACTTGTGCCTTTTATCTAAGATTTCCTGTGTTGAGAATACACACAACACTCATAGTTACAGCATATATATTTACCTGCCACCAGAGTCGTGTATTACGTTGATGACAACTCTGGCGGCTTAGCACAAATCAAATATCAATCTCAAATAGATACTCAACAATTAATCGGTTGCAAGATTAGAGACTTGTGAGTGTGCTTTGCAAGCAATCTAAACCGCCGCCGCACACCAGGGCCGTAGCCAGGGTGGGGCATTGAGGGGCAATGCCCTGCCTTAAAATACCAATGACCTATCTTAAAAGATACGTCAGCATTAGACGTATCTTTTAAGATACTATTTATTATTAAATAAAAACAAAGTACTGTGAAGCGCCCTACCTGTAAAAAAAGCTACCCTACCTTAAATTCAGGTCTAGCGACGGCCCTGCCGCACACGATACGCCGAGTAGGCCAGTCAGCATAATACATACACCATAAATGCGTTAACAAATCTTTTTTGGTAAACGTTTGTAAATTTTATTAACATGATTACATTTTGTTTATTCTTTGCAGTAGTACTGCTCGTCGTGTCACTAAGTTTACATGCTTTCTAGCGGCGTGTAGTGATCGTTCTTGTGAGCTGGTTCTCTTCGAGTTGTCTACCCCGTGCCATGAATGTGACTGCTGGGTAATCTGGAACCGGCTCCTGTGAAACGATTTTTTACGCTTTCAATGATGTTCGTATTCGTGTGCCGCCGCTTCAGAAACAGATTTGTAACTTCGGCCGTAGTTACGAGTATTTTCGGAAATATTTCAGTCGGCGCGTGTCTTTAATCCTCGAGTACGATTTATTTATGCTATAATCTTAGAATTTTTAATCTCAAATTTGTTTTTGGTTGGGATGTGTTAAATGTGTTTGGTTATTCAGATCTTAATGTATTTTTTTTTCTATTCTTAAAAATCTATTAAACAATATTTTTTCTATTATGAAAACTGACGTGGTTCATGGTTCGTGGTTTCATTTTTGTTTTTGTTTTATCGAAACTATAGTCAGAGTATCCGATTTAATTAAACGTGAGTACTCCCGTATAAATAGAACAAAAATATTTTTTCTATTGTCTAAAAACTTACTTCAGGTTTGTCTAGACAATTAGTTCTCGACAATCGTATAAAAGGTATTTAAACATGTAAACTACTTACGAAATAATAAAATCATGATACCTACCTACGAATGCGCGCGAGCACACAAAACAGCTACAGCTAATGTATTTATATTATCAGGTCTAGGTCTTATTGTATACTATTAGCGCCTGCGGTTTCATCCGCTCACCTAAGCGAGCCGTTTGTTTTTTGAGCCAAAAAGTAGCTCATGGGTAGCGAATTTCACTTAAATACGTATAGTCGTTACGGTGTAAAGGAGTCACCCATTCACTCCCGAGTCAGTGAAGTGAGGGGGGGGGGGGGGGGTGAGGGATCACCTCACTCACCTCCCTTCACTCTCTCATGTATTGCGTTTAAATAAAAGTTTAATATTAGTATGCAGTGTGATGCGTTTACATAGTGCTCTGCTCTCAGTCCGCTGCAACTCTCTCCCACACGACCGTTGAACTAAACGGCACTAGTATTTACTCGACTACGCAAAAAAGAAGGTGATGATTGTAGTTTAGTTGCAGAGGTATTTTTTTTACTCTCAAATACATTTATTACAGTAAAGGTTTCGATAAATAGCACCTACTAAACCTCGCTGAGGTTATTGGTATCTTTATCGAGACCATGTTGGTGATTATTTATCGTGTAGACAGGTCCGCCAAGTTACACGCTACAAGTTTCGTAACGCCACGGAAGGCAATTACCAAGTTATTTTAAAAGTGGAACCACTGATTTATTCAATTGTTCACCCGTAAACTATAATTAGCTTTCTGTTTAAATCAGTCTATACAAAAGGTACTATAGTTGCTGGTTTTACAATAAATAAATACACTTGTAAGGAGCAAAGATTTCAGTAATCTCTCTGTGTATCGCAATAACCGCGTGCTGTAATCGGCGCACATTGCTCTATAAGCCGCGTACTGCCGAGTGCGGCATCACGGGGGATCTCCGCTTTATGTGCGGTGCCGAGAGCTGCCGCCCGCGCGGCACAAGCCCGAGCTCGAGTGGCGGGTAATCCCCGCCGAGTCTCCGGCCTGGGGAGCTGGCTGACGTGTAGGTTTGTAGCTATAATGTAGGTGTTGCATACAGAACTAATACTCGTATTGGTACTTAAATAGCTCCGAGTATTAATGACAAAGAGCTAGCATGGAATAATGACAAAAGAAAATAAAAAGTGAAGTGGGGAAATGCCGCACTCCACTGAGTGGAGAAAGGAGAAGATGATGATGTATCGTGACAATATAATGATATTTCTACGTTTGACCAACGCTTTTGCTGTGAGGCACGCTGGGCTCTTACATTTTCTTGCAATACAAATACTCCAATATAGTTTGGAGAAACTCTGTGTAAACACTTTAGTAGTCTCCGACCTCAGTGACTCTGTGTTAGCGCGGCTGCTTTAAACCATAACGCTTGGGTTCAAGTCCCAAAAAGGTTTTTTTTTTTTAATCTTTTATTTATTTATACAGGGTTTTAATATAATGTCACCCTTATAACTAAACAGTTATTTAAACATTTAAATCAATTGAGATCTTTCTTTGAGAGCTGCATGGTACACATCATACAACCATCTGGCATCTTGTGAGTCGGGCTCGGACAGAACGCTATGACAGCCACCCACTTGCCATACTACGATAAATAATTTGG
Source organism: Erannis defoliaria (assembly GCA_905404285.2). Classification (NCBI taxonomy): domain Eukaryota; kingdom Metazoa; phylum Arthropoda; class Insecta; order Lepidoptera; family Geometridae; genus Erannis; species Erannis defoliaria. Next base: position 17,038,776 of record FR990087.1, read on the forward strand.
ATAAATATATTTTCCGTGTGTAGGTGTGAGTTGTGTTTCTTTGTGTGTGCTCTGTGGCGTCCCTGACACAAAGAGTCCTAGATAAGAGCTATAATGTAAGGTTGCTACATCTTTTTATCCGTTTACCTCGTAAAACTTAATGTTAGTGAGCTCGGCTTAAAGACAAGCTTCTCCTCACTCGGCTTTTCCGTCCTAAAACTCGGCTAGACTCAGTCCTAACTCAACTGTCTTAGAATTAATTAGTAAGAGCCTCCGTAAGCCGTTAAAAGGAACCCGCGCGCCGGCCGAGGACGCAGCATCACTCATGTGTCGTCAGGTAGCGCCATAAATAATGCAACTACATGGACCCGCGCGGTCTGTGCGCGCTACTTGCCGACCCATTTGCCAACTCGACCGGATTATATGAACCCGGACGAATACTGCCCGGACACAGATCCGCTCTTACTACACTGCTCCAGCCGTTAACATTTCCCTCCACCCTCCACCTACCTTCCTAAAGGCGATTAGCCATATTCATTTATTTCCATAGGAACATATTTGACCACTTTGACAATGGACATGCCAACGAATTTGTGAAAATAATCAATTCACAAAATTAATAAAAATAAAATTGATTGATTGGGTGGTAATCCACCACGCAGGCCCGTTATTAATTTGGTGTTATCAATAAACAGTTGTATTGTATTATATTGATACGGCTTGGTGAATATACAAACGTTATTGAATTTCTTCTCTGGACATATTGCAGGTTTTCTCACGATGTTTTCTTTAACCGAAATGCTAGTGGTATGAATCTCAAGTCAGTGAAATAGTGATATGGTTGTGATCTTGTCAAAGTCGTGTCCAACAGCGTATTAGTTGACGTATTAGTCAACCTTGCTTTTGCAAACGCGTCCTAAACAAGCAAGGTCCCGGATGGGCCACTCGCCTTCGACCCGCGGCTCGCTCGTAAACACCACTACTTTAACTCACAAACGAGCACGGGCCGGATTTCATTTGGTTTGTCCGGAATGACGGTTTGTTTAGGCACCGGAGCAGATCTCGGAGATAATTGTACCTGTACCTGCCTACTTGGAGTATCGGTCGACTCCGCGACCTGCCGACCTTTTGTTAAACCCTCGACACAAAAATATTATTTCAATTTTAGTTTCAACTGCGTAAGTCTGACTTTTTAATCAAGGCAATTTTAGCTTCTAAAAATATGAAATTGGCCGCCAGTTTAGCAGCGCACTTCAAAACCTGGGGCTGTCATTAAGAGTCGAGAGACAAGTAAATACACTGATGTAGCGCTGGGAGGAGGGTCAGGGGTCCATTGCCCCGGGCGGCAGGCGTCGTGGTGCGCTGCTAAATGAATTGTCCACCCATATTTGTTTTTGCCTTAAGTGGCAAACAAGCCCACGGTGACAGCTTATCATCAGGCAAGCCGAATTTGCTTGACGATAAGCTATCACCGTCGGCTATCATTTAGGATATGTACAAAACCAGGGGCACCATAAATACGCCCAATTTTTTTCCAATAACATACATTTATTACGGTCCTGAGAATGTCCTGAAACTGCATCCGGAACCATCGGAAGATGGGCAGCAGCGTCCTCTTACTTAACAGTGGTGAGCATTCTGCGATCCCCAAGCCCCATGCGTGGGGATTATGGCAACCCCAGGCCGTCGTCCAGCAGTGAAAGTCTTCTGGCTAGCGAGTAATGAAATCGACATTGTTGTGCGTGGTTCCCTTCTTCGTTTCCTTTTTTTTACCCCAAAATTATATTTTTTTATATCTAAAATAAAATATCTTTAGTGCTGAATCTGGCCTCAGGTGACAGCAATTCACAATAACTACCAAACCTACTACTAAACCTAATTAATAGTATCAAGCTATCAAGTGTCATTGGCTAGTTAGCATGGTTTATTTCAATTTAGCTTGCAATATTGTTATTTTTAATGAATGCATGTTGTTACAAATAAGCTAAATGCATGAAATGGGCCAGATATAGTCTTAAAGATCAGCTTATCATAAAATGCCGATCCGGTCTCCATTCGAGAATATGTCTGCTCTAACAGTTATGATATCGGCGATATCTGCCGCACAACCGGTGCGGCAGATATCGCCGGCCCGCTGTCACTTCGGATTGGCTAAATAAAGGGTTAAATACGCTTAGCCATGTTTAGATGTGGCAATATCGATGACTTTAATTGTCTGGCAAATTCCTTCGTTCCGGACAATATTCCGGACAGAACGCAAGCATAACTCGTTTTATAGCTTGATGAGCGATCATAAATATGTACACCGAACCGACTAAACGATACTCTTCAAAACAATAATACTAAACTTAGTGTGAAAATGAATCCCCCTGTAATGTAATGTAATGTAATGAGAGCGCTCTCTAATCTTAGTTTAGTAACTTCGTGTTTCATGATAATGAAGTGTTCTCTGAAATAATAACTTGGGATATGGTATCATTTGTTATTGACAGTTTATTTTTGAGTTGCCGAGGCTTTTAGTCGCAGGTATTACCAACAAACGTTGTGATGTTTGAAACAAACTGAACGCTCCTGAAGTACGAAGCAGGACGTACCCGCGCGCACGTCGGGCTCTGTTATTCACTCCTTGAAAAAGGTCACTGGATGTGACCGGATCTATAGTCGTAGCATCTGACATAACTAAACATGAATAATCCCGCATAAATAAAACAAACATGACGTAAGTGCGTAGTTCCCGCGCGAGTGGAGCGGCGCGCGCCCGACCACGTGTCCCGAGTGGAGCGGCGCGCGCCCGACCACGTGTCCCGAGTGGAGCGGCGCGCGCCCGACCACGTGTCCCGAGTGGAGCGGCGCGCGCCCGACCACGTGTCCCGGACTATTCACCTGAAAACAAGGAAGCAGAACTTACGATTGCTTTACCAAGTTTTAATTGTTCCGTGATTTAATTAAGCCTCTGTAACTCCGGCTCATCTGTTCGGGAGCGGCGCGCCTTTATCTCGGCTTCACAGGGACTCCGCGGGCTCACTTTCACTCACCTGCCGGGGTCCGCAGCTAGTGATAAACGAGAGTTCCACCTACCTGCCGATAAGGGTTTATTCGGTGATTGAAGTGAAAGCCGAAACCAAGGTCAATAATACGAGTATGAAAAATACTAAATACGTGACTGGTAAATTGTATCATACAACGGGCTAACTTCTCCAAGGTATCATACAAGGGGCTAACGTCTCCAAGGTATCATACAAGGGAGCTCACTTCTCCAAGGTATCATACAAGGGAGCTCACTTCTCCAAGATATCATACAAGGGAGCTCACTTCTCCAAGGTATCATACAAGGGGCTAACGTCTCCAAGGTATCATACAAGGGAGCTCACTTCTCCAAGATATCATACAAGGGAGCTCACTTCTCCAAGGTATCATACAAGGGAGCTCACTTCTCCAAGATATCATACAAGGGAGCTCACTTCTCCAAGGTATCATACAAGGGGCTAACGTCTCCAAGGTATCATACAAGGGAGCTCACTTCTCCAAGGTATCATACAAGGGGCTAACGTCTCCAAGGTATCATACAAGGGAGCTCACTTCTCCAAGGTATCATACAAGGGGCTAACGTCTCCAAGGTATCATACAAGGGAGCTCACTTCTCCAAGATATCATACAAGAGAGCTCACTTCTCCAAGGTATCATACAAGGGGCTAACGTCTCCAAGGTATCATACAAGGGAGCTCACTTCTCCAAGGTATCATACAAGGGGCTAACGTCTCCAAGGTATCATACAAGGGAGCTCACTTCTCCAAGATATCATACAAGAGAGCTCACTTCTCCAAGGTATCATACAAGGAAGCTCACTCCTCCAAGGTATCATACAAGGAAGCTCACTTCTCTAAGGTATCATACAAGAGAGCTGACTTCTCCAAGGTATCATACAAGGGAGCTCACTTCTCCAAGATATCATACAAGGGAGCGCACTTCTCCAAGGTATCATACAAGGAAGCTCACTTCTCCAAGGTATCATACAAGGAAGCTCACTTCTCTAAGGTGTCATACAAGAGAGCTGACTTCTCCAAGGTATCATACAAAGGTGCTCACTTCGCGAACATATTATCATACAATCATTTACTTTGGGTCCATAGTGCTTTATGTTTCTGTTGTAATCTATCGAGTCATTATGAATTATTTTTTAGAGCGCTCCTTCTGAAAATCTCTTATTTTTATTTTTGTTGGCGGTCCGCGAACTACAAAATATATTCACTCATTTGAATAATTCATTTGATATAATCATGACAGGTACGGTGTTAGATGGGACAGGTGAATGAACGAAATCTTGGATAAAACACTTTCGCCTCTGGTCTGTTCTAAAACAATTAAGTAAGTAATTGATTCGACGGCGGCGATCTAAATTGTGATCAGTACTTATCAGCATCAACATAATATCTGACAACATCCAACCACTGCGAAGTAGGCATTAGTCTCGTAAACTTTCCTCTAGCACGGTATTTTTTTTTGGTTTTTTGTTTCGTGCGTTTGACCGCTATCTCGCCTGATCTTAGCGAAGTCGAGGCGTACGGTGGAGCAGCACGCTTGCCAAAAGACCGTCTTGTGCCGGCAAATATGACAAGTTTCTTTATCATTTTCATTAGTTCATACAAAATTCATTACTTTTACATCATATTAAGCTGTAGGTATATAATAAAGTGTAAATGTGATTATACGACGGCAGCACACAATGTACAGTGTGCTCTAGTAAGCTCTGCGCGAACAAAATTGAAATTAATTATGTTTGAACGAAAACTGTTTTTTATTAGCTTAAATTGCCACTAGCGCCACCTGCGTTGCATATACTATGTTTCAGGTGTCTATTATGTGATAATTTTTATTTAAATGAGACGAGACGAGTCTGTCGTTCGCGTGAGCTCTCACGGTAGTCAAGCGGGGTATTGGGTCATTGGATGCTTTGCCACTGGCTGTGCTTGCACGCTGTAGTGTGCCGGACAGCAGGCGCAGGGGGAGCTCTAGAGAGTAGTGAGTGCTCAATAAAGCGTTAGCGTAGCTCCACTAGGGGATTCTAGAACATCGCCGAACATGGGACAATTCGACCACTCTTTAAACGAATGACCACAAATAGCACAGTTTAGCTAGTCTGGATCGGATTTTCGTCTTATAACAGTGACCTTCGAGAGCCATATTGACTCTAGTATTATAATATAGGGCTGGCCGTTCAGACTATTTGAAATTATTTAGCTAAACTTATTCAAATGACATTATAATTGTGCTTAGCGAGTAGTTTTCAATAATTCCTCGCGGAGGAGTGTGAGTGAGTCGGTGGCGAGACGACCGAAGGAGAAACTCGTCTGTCGGCTCTGCATACAAATCAACCGCCATTGTGCAAGTTTCTTGCACTGAATCGCGCCTAATGGCTTCACGCCGCACACACCTGCGGCAGAACACTAGCTCGCGCAATTTCCACTTCAGCAAATCAACATTACTGTCTAGTAAGTCGGGATTCAACAAAATAATGCTTCAATCTAATTTAAATGATAGACATCGATTAGGGATTACTCGTATTCGTACCGAAATCACTTTTTTGGTAGTATTTTGTTGGCAGCTCATCATAACCATCAGCCCGGAGACGTCCATCGTTAATCGAAGGCCTCTCCCTTAGACCGACACACTGTAAGACGACCTGCCTATTGCATCCACCGGTTGCCCTCGACTTTCATAATGTCGTCGGTCCACGTACGCTGCGTCTTCCAGGTCCCGGTCGCCACTCACATATTTTCTATAAAAACTGGCTTCTTATAGTGAGGCTGGCAACATATTTTCAACTATCGTGTGTTAGCACAGAATAAATAATAGTACTACGTACAGAAAGTTCACTCCGCAAAGGAATTGAAATAAATAAGGACTCTATCTAGTAGGCAATAAATTAGCAATTCAGCTCGCATATCGTATAGCGTATATCTAGGTGAATATACCGCTCGCTATATTCACCTAGATATACCGCTCTCTTTCTATCACGTATGCTTAGATACGTGCGTCGAGGCTAGCGTGCTGGCGGTCATTGATTTCAGCCTTGCAATGTCCTCCCGGACGGAGCGCCGGCCGAACATACCTAAACTGCGGAGTGATACCCCCCACACCTAGCCAGTCGAGTATAAGACAGTTACCTACCTGCATGTAGACGTTGTGGGCGACGCGTTAACCTGTGCCACGCTGCACACATACGTTTCTGCGAGGCTCGAGGCACACCATTCAATTCGATCGTTTTAACTTCTACCTAATGTCACATGTCTCCTGTTATACGTCACCCCACCGTATACATTCCGTCGAACCCACGTTTATAGGATATATTTGTAGGAATCGCGTGAGCTCGTTCTCTGGCGGCGCGGTCCAGCGCGTTTGCTGTCGCCGACACCGCGCTATGTATTTACAATCGACAAATTAGTTGCAAAGTGTATCTCACACGCGCCTCGACTGAGGAGCGGGGAGGACCGTCGTCAGTGGCGAGGGCACCGTGTCGATAGCACGCGGGCTCCGTCTCCAACGGGGATGCTACTTCTGGAGCTCTACAGTTTGGTAGGTAAACACGAGAAGAATGTTACACACACTAGCAGCGCTTTGTTGTTTCACCCGCTATCCTGTAGAAACTTTGTGTTTTCCAGGATAAGAAGTTGCGTGTGTGTTAATCCAATAATCTTCGTACCGTTCGTTATAAGTTGGCAAAGTTGCCCTGCCCCGCGATACATCGCGCCCGGCGCGCCTCCACTTATATCTATAGTACCTCGCTCCCCGCGTCCGTCGCCCCGCAGGTGGGCCGAGCGCGAATTTGTCAACAAATACTTTTAATTTTTTATCCGTGTGTAATTTTTGATGTAAATCGTTATTATATTTTGCAATATTTGGAAAACTAACAGCTATAATTAATAAAATATAGTAAGAGGATTATAGGCAAGAACCATAAAGAGTTTTCACTTATGAATGGGTATATCATATTCAAATCTAATCCCCAAGATACGGGTACTTAACTGCACCCAGTTTGGGAGATTAGCGTTCAACATTTGTAAAAGTACTTTAATCAGACAATAAATAAATTTGATTTGAAATTTGATTGATTTGATTCAATCTTAACGCATAGACAAATTTGTAGACTAGAACTCTCAGCGGAAAGACAAGTAACGTTCACTCTCACCGGGAATCGAACCCGAGAGTTCAGGCACCACTGAGCCTGAGTTAATATTTTTATCCTAGGTTCCAACATTTGGTATTGACCGTTATTTTCCGGCACATTTCCAAAGAGTGACACGCTGCCGCTGGCGCGCCGCCAGCCTCCCACACGGTGTTCGCTGTGTCGAAACTAGATATAGAGCCACGGGTTAGTAAAGCAAGGCTAGAGCGCTAGCCTCACATACGGAGGGTTCGTCACACGGTATATAGTATTTCACACTGTATTTTGCACTTTTGTGATTGTGCCTTCTTCGGTTCAGCGGTGGATCGAGCGTCTCGGGTTTCGTCTCCAGCTTAAGATATTTACTTTTGGAAGAATACGCCATTTGCTCGGGTTTATTGTAGGACATTTTTTTACAAGAACAACTCACGACATGTTCCGCGGAACACTGTTCAGCGTTTATTGAATCTAATTTAAAGTTCTGTTTGTTCAAACAGCTCCTACTTGTTTACGAGAGAGATAAAAATACAGTCCACGTAGAGAATCCGGGCGAGTCCGGGGCGAGTATGTACCTATACAGGGTGTAGCGCGAGTATTAAACGCATTCCTATAAATGTAGTTGGTCCTATATTTTATGCATCATTTTTTCCCTCATTATCACCTAACATCAATAGTGAGTTGTAAAAAGAAAAAAAAGAAAAAAAAGAAAAATTACTTTATTCCCAAAATATATATATAAATATATATACACACAAATGCTAGAATAAGGAGAAATAAAAGAAAAAAAAAATGTGTAAGATATAATAGAATAGTGAGTAAATAGTGAATATTGAGTGTAGTGTTGTTGTGAAATCCATATTATTTTAACTTTTGGGAAATCTAAGCGAATTATATTCGCACTAGAATAGAATACTGTAACATACTTTACTCGCTATTTTCCATTTTTTCAGGAATTAAGTAATATTATAAACATAAAATAAATTTTGGTGTTAAAAAAAACCTGAATTTGCAAAGATAAAAATTATTTTTTCATGGATTAATTACTTAGCTTAAAATGTTTATTTCAAATAATGACTACATGATACATTACGCGCAGATACAAAAAAAACACAAAATGTAACAAAAATCACAAATTTTAGCCTTTCTAAATCCGGAGCATTTTAACCGCGGTCGGTGCGAGCCTCTGCAAATGCGTTATTCTTGTCACTTTACACCCGGTATGTTTTCTTGCTAAATATAGACTTCCATAATATTTCTCGCGCAGCTTTGTCGATTTTAGTAAAGTTTGTGTACTGGAGGCGGGGTAGGGGGGGGGGGGGGGTGGACTTCGAGTCGGGTTAATAACTTTCCTATTGTGATTTCTCAAGAAGAGAATATTGAATCGGATGTTATTTGTGTTTACTTGCACAAGTTGCCGGACGACTCCCAGAGAATCAATAAACTCTGGGCCGAACTGGAGGACGCCCGGTAAACAGACACCCGCCAGTAATCTAACTCGCAGCTTGTGAAACTATGTGGGCGGTATAAAGAGGTACATTACTTGGGAATACTGATTTTGTATTAAGTATCACTCTGGATAGCGAGCGGTCTTATTAATAAACGTGAAGTAGCTTCGGAATAGTTAATCAGTGAAATGTACAAGAAAGGAAAAGACAAAAGACGGACTTACTAAGTATTCCGAGAACTTTTGCTTTGCACAACTTAGGACTAGTAAGTAACTTGTAACTTATGAAATGAACGATTTGATTTGATTTTGTTTACTGTTTTACAGAGAGCTGCGTTAGCTATCATGAGATATACTTGTTTGTTTGTTTTGGCTACATCTCAATAATGTTAGTTACCATCCTTTGTTGGCCTAGTTGCACTCATTATACTGTTTTTACCTTCTCCATATGAAGGCTGTTGGTTGTCCAAATAAAATAAAATAAAAGGAGTAGTTTCCCTTCTTACTGTTCGTGGACAACCTGTAGCTAAATCAGACCATGGAAACCTGCTTAGTTATTTGAAGAAAATACCAGCAACAGCAAGTTCCGTGCGACCGCGGCGTTGTCGGCACCGCAGCGCGCACAGCTCTTTTAACGGAAATATACTGCGAACACAAACTTCACCTAACGATCTTAGAAGTAAGGACATGCTTTCCAAACATATCCAATACAGACACGATAATCTAAAGAGAAGCCCGAAGACTCGCGGCTGATTCAGTCTTAGCCAAGCTTACTACATCTACAAATGTACAAATTAGCTTTGCCAGAGGTAATTAATACTCTCAGTTTACATGTGTGTAACTAAACGTACTTAAACCATTTATTTTTACATACTACTACCGAAAAAAGTCGATATTTTAATAAAATATTGATCGGTAGCATAGCGTTTGTTTCCGTTTGTCTTGTCCTTACAAAGTAATACACAAGTCGATGTGCGCAGAGCATTACCGAGCCACCGGCACCGCTTTAACGCGCTGGCCGCTTAAAGCAATGTCGATGCATTTCCTCTAAGCACGATCTCAATCATATTCGGAGAAGCTTCTAGATTGCTGCTGCATTTGTGTAATGGATGGTACAGTTTAAACTTACACGTAGGTAAACGAATAATGGATTTATGAACCTAAAAAGAAGGACTGTCGCAGTAGGTACTTATTTTATCTTTATAGCTTACTAAGACACAATCTGTGACCAAAATACATTACACACTTTTTTTATCAACCGACTTCAAACAAATTACTAAACCACCCCGGGGTTACTAAACAACCAGACAACGGGGGCCCGAGAAGTCTAGCATTAAAGTAATTCATGGAAATAGAACAATTAATGAAGTAGATAATGCAAAATTTCTTGGCCGACAATTAAATTGGAAAAAGCAAATAGATAGTCTATCTAAGAAAGTTTCTAGCTTGGCGTACGTGATGCACAAACTTGCCGCTATAGTTAACACAGATGCATTACTTGCAGCCTATTATTGTCTAATTGAATCCGTCCTTAGATACGGAATTATATTCTGGGGTAACTCAACTGACAAAGACATTGTTTTTAAAAGACAAAAACGCTGTATCAGATCCATGTTTAAGCTGCAAAGTACTGACAGCTGTCAACCCTACTTTGCTAAGCATAAACTTCTTACACTTCCGTCCCTATACATACTAGAAACGGCTGTGTTTGTCAAAAATAATCGAGAACTGTTTCCAACGCTCTCTGACTCTGTGATTAGAAATCGTAGGAACCAAAACCGGCTGCGTAATGTTCCATCCAAGACGACTCTAATGAATAAAAGTATAGTGTGTATGGGACCAATTGTTTACAATACTATTCCTAAATCAGTAAGAGACTTAAAATCTAATTTATTTAAGATAAAACTGAAAAAACTGCTTGTCGAAAAATGCTATTATACTATTAACGACTTTTTGAATGACAAATTTTAATTGTATAATTATTGTTAGTATTATATTTTTTGACATTGTGAATTTTAAATTTTAATTTGACATGTCTAATCTATTATATTTTCTTATTGTGTATTGCCATCTCTCATCTCTCATTTGCACGCCTCTTCAGGCATAACATGAAGCTCATATAATTTAATGTCAACAAACGCATGTTTTTACTCGTGTTCAATGCAAATAAATGAATCTTTATCTTTATCTTTATCTTTATCTTTACCCCGAGAGCTCGATACATTCAAACCTTCTATTACTCTGTGATTCAAACAGTTTGTTTCCTGAATTTTTTAAATCGGTTCACAACTGAAAGACCGACGTCCTAGGTGGCCCGACGACATTGTAAAAGTCGCGGGCAACCGGTGGATGCAAAGAGCAGGTTGTCGTACAGTGTGGCGGTCTAAGGGGGAGACCTTCATATAATCCAACTTAGAACTTCCCCTTTTTTGAAGTTGGTTATACAACAAAGTCTGCTGCTAGTCCAACATTGCATGTGTTGTCAATAATGGTTCGGTTATTTATCAGCCTATCTTAGCCCGCTGTTGGACATAAGCTATTTCCAAGCTATGCCACTCAGCCCGGTCTTCGGTTATTGGCCTCGTTTGGCGTCGAATAACACACCGGTATTCATAAACTAAAAACAATACACTTTTATTTAATACTTTCAAATAGATGAAATAGTGAGTTGTTGTTTCACGGTATGCTTGTGAATAAATATTGTGAAGTTTAAGCTCAGCTTGAAACAAAGTTTGATAAGAAGTCCAGAAACAGATTCAGTGATTACTAAACTAGTATACCATTTTGTTCGCTACGTTTAACTTAAGATGTACCCGAAAGCATTTGCTTAAAATGATTTAATGTAATTTAACATACTTGAATCGCTCGCTTGTTGTGACTCACAAAATCTATTAAATTTATTAACGGCGCTTTCGTTTATTATTTTTATCATAGAGGTATTGGGTTATCCCTTCGGTCGGAAGCCGTGGTAGCCGTATCGGGAGACCGCTCGACTTGTAACCGTCAGTTCGCGGGTTCAAGCCCAGGGCCGTACCGATGAGCTCTTTGGAGTTTATGTACGGTTATTTCATACTACTAGCTTTACCGGCGCACGCTATGCAGTGCGCCGACTTTTTAATAATAATAATAATAATAATAATAATTTATTTCGTTGCAAAAAATATTTACAAATTACATTATTTTATAACTTCTTTTAAATTGAATTTATTTCATGTTTTGAAACATTGTATCATAATAAATTAAAAAGCAATGTAACTTACACATAAGATTTAAGACCCTAGCTCCCACAGTAGGGATACCCTGTGTTTGTGGGAGCTAGTTCTCTTCCAGGTTGTGAGAAAAGATGCACATGCCAAAACCATTCCATTAATAATATTACTTCTAAACTGTTTGTTGATTAATATAATAATAAGTGCGAGACTATGTTTGATGGATAAGGTGTGTTTGTGGTCGAAAGGCATCTCTGCGTGGCACCACCCTCGTGAGGGTTGGCCTCGCGGAGATAACCAAGTGTGTGTTTCTAATGCCAAGGATTGTGATTAAAGTGAAGAAAAGTAAATTAAGTAAGTAAGTAAGTGTGTGTTGTGGTGTGAGGTGAGTGTGTGAGTGATTGAGTGTTATTGTTTTGAGAAAGGTTGCGAGTTGTGTGCCGAAGGTTGTACTATGTCAAAATCGCGCCATGCCAATTGGCCTGATCAGGTTTTCAGTTTCCCTATAGTCTAGTGTCGTTAGGTATTCTTTTATTTTCTTTTTACATATGTGCCTTGTTTTATTTATTAAATTTAGGGATTTTTCGAGCTGTTTGTACACGAAGACACCCAAATAGCTGTAACATCTTTGTCCTAGGCTTGTTTTTCTTTTTGGAAGTATCCATCTTAGAGATCGCGAAGACTTTACTTTTTTTCGCTCACAGTTACTAATTAAAAAAGCAGTTTTGTGATACCTTAAAGTACACCATTTTACAAATAGCTGTCGCACCCTGAGTTCTTTTGTTTCCCTATATAGATCGTCCGTTGAGTAGCGGAAGGGTTTATTATGGGCGACTTTCAGAACGAGTCTCTGAGCTCGTTCAGCTTTCATCAGGTGAGTGCTGCAAGCAGCGCCCCAGGACGTGATGCAATAGGTCAACAGGGGTTCGCATAACGCAGTGTAGACTAATTTGATTGTTTTAGTGTCAGCCACAGCTCTAAGCCTTTTGAAGATGAATAGTAGTTTTCTAAGTCTAGCTCTAATAGTTTCTATTTGTTTGGTCCACGATAGTTGCTCATCAATGTGTATGCCTAGGTATTTTATATTATTGACTTGTTCTAACTTAGGGCACTCACATACTTTCTTAATATGAGTATTAGATATGCATGTGTGTAGTTTAATGCATGGAGGATGTCTCGGAGCTGATCGGCTCGATACACGGAAGGCCAGAATTTTAGTTTTGTTAGCGTTCAGTGTTAGCAGGTTACGTTGGAGCCAATCAACGATAACACGTAAGCCCTCATTGGTTGCTTTCGACACCGCTTCCCAGTTTCGCTCATGGAAGATAATAGCTGTATCGTCAGCAAAGGAAAACAGCTTAGCCTGTCCAAATTTAAGTTGACAGAGGTCATTTATATACGCCAAGAACAGAGTCGGACCCAGCACACTACCCTGGGGGACTCCAAAGCACACTTCTTCAAAGTCACTATGGTACTCGTCAACTTTAACGCGTTGCCTACGGTTTGATAGGTATGAGCGGAACCATTCTAGAGAGGTACCTCGCACACCAATACATTCGAGCTTCCTCAGCAATATAGGTCGAGACACAGTATCAAACGCTTTTGCAAGGTCGAGAAAGACGCCGATACATCTCTGCCCTCCGTCGAGTTTTTCAATAACAAAGTCTACTAAGGAAGTAACGACGTCCTCCGTTGATCTGCCTGATCGAAAGCCATATTGATTCGGTGAAAAAATACCTTCTTTTTCGAGGAAACTCTTTAGGTTTTTATTTGCTACTCTCTCCAGGATCTTAGATAAAGACGTCAGTAGAGATATTGGACGGTAATTTGATGGTAGATTAGTTTCACCTGACTTGTGAATAGGGCAAATATTAGCGTCCTTGAATGAATCAGGAAATATGCCAGACTCTAGGCTCAGGTTGCATAGAAACGCAATTGGTGCTGCCAGGATATGTTTGGCGGATTTTAGTAATCGATTTGATATATTATCTCCACCAGGAGCAGATTTTGTTTTGAGTGCGGCTATGATTTTGCAAATTTGAGCAGGGTCTGTAGGCGCTAGGAAAAGAGAATTTACAGAAGATGTGGTTGGAAAGACAGATTGTGCTAACTCCTGTTCAGTAGAGTTTATTCTATTTAGAATCTCTGTTGCTAGCGCTTCGCCTACAGTAGCAAAATAGTGATTGACACCATTTAAAGATTGCGTTGGAGTGGGACCTGTGTTAAGTAAACTGCAACTTTTTGATTTTGTGGGTTTTATATTGCAAATATCTTTTATGGAGTTCCAAAGCTCTTTGCTGTTTCCTATATTCGATTTTAGTTCGTTAGATTCGTATAATTTTTTTAAGTTTTTTAATATATTATTACAAAGGTTTCTGTATTTTTTGTATTTTTCTAATAGTTTTAAGTCCTTTGGTTTCTGTTTTGTTTTGTAGTGTAGTTTATCTCTTTTTCGTATACATTTGATTAGACCAGGAGTAATCCAATCTTTACGTATGTATTTTGAGTTGCGTACTATTTTAATAGTTTTATTAGACTCTATGGTATTATTAAGTATTAGCACAAGGTCTTTAGCTGCATCGTTGGGGTTTGTGTGTGTATAGTATTTGGACCAGTCTGTTTTTACAAGATCATTAATAACCCTTTCGTAATTTATATCTACAAACTGTCTCTCAGTATTAATAGACTTGGGTTTGCCGGGGATGGCAACTAAGACTGCATTATGATCGGTTATATTATTTGTGCACACTACAACTGAAGGTTGTTGTGAACTTTTTATTAGAGTGTGGTCAAGGCAAGCATTTTCACGCGTTGGATGTTGGTGGCCTGGGAAGTACCCTTTGCACGCCAACAGACTCAAGTACTCTTCTGCTTTTTTCTCTTTTGTTGTATGTTTTAGACTAGAACTTATATCAATATTCATATCCCCAATAATAATAGAGGTATGTCCCTTCATTTCGTCGAGTATCCTTTCCAATGATATCAGAAAATTATTTATACTCACAAAAGAAGGAGATCTGTAGACTGCTAAGATTGAGTACTCGTTAGCTATCTCTATAAGTAGTCCCGTGGCCTCGCTGAGAGGAGGCTCAGTCACGCTCACCGGAAGACCTACTTGAGACATCACAACTACTCCATCATTTTGGTTCATGTTTTGTTTCGAGTATGAGCAGTAGTAGTTGTCTAAGTGTATACCTGTGAATGATGAGTCTAGCCAGCATTCGGTAAATATTATTACGTGTGGTAGAAACCCAAGTCGAGACAGAAAAACAGCAAATTTGTCAAAATTATCGCTCCGTATACTACGGATGTTTTGAGTTACTATTAAAAACTGATCTTGATTATGGTCTAGCCCTAAATATGTTTCGCACATTTCTGGCACAAATGTTTGATAGGTGTGTACTATTTCAGTCTTATCAATTGCATCTACGAGTAATATGTTTTCATTCATTGTCACATGTCTGAAAATAAGTATATGTGCGAGCGTTGAGACAATTATTTAGCCCGTGACCAACTACGTATGAGTATATGAGTGAGCGGTACAAGATGGTGTCTAACGTTTCAAAAAGGTCACTAATAATCTGATATGTACAGATAAATAGAGAAACCAAACGTAGAATAATTCCGTATTTTTTTATCTTAGGCATTTCCGTTAGGTACATGTTTATAAAGATATAATATAAACCTGTAGGCAGGATATTGTGGCTGAGTAGTGTCCTATGGTGCAGTGTTAGGTATTTTTCTTCAGTAATATTTTTCTGATTTTCATTGTAAAGGTGAATTGAAATAGTAGGTAATTTTAGTACTAAGTAGTATTTATTATTAGTAAGTATGATTGTAGTCGCTATTCTAGAAATTTGATGGAAACGTAGATTCCACAGATACTTTGTTAGGATGTTATTTATTGAGTTGTATACGGTACCCGTTTTACGGTAGGCATATGTTTGATGTGATTGATATGTTAAGTAATAGCATTCTAAAGCAATGTCTAAGACATCGAGTATATATAAAGTTATTAAAAAAATTATTCGATAGCAAGAAAAAATGCATGAAAAATCAGTACAGGTAGTGAATTCGGCATATATAAATGTACATGTGTGGTTTGTTATGACCAATAGTTTATATTGAGGAGTTATGATAGACTTGCACAACCTACGATGAGGATTGTCCAAGGTTAGTTCGCATGGGGTCTGACAGGATTCAGACGTGCCGGCGCAGGTGTTTGCATAATAATTGATTCGTGTGATTGATCCCAATATCTGTGATTTTATTGTGTAAATAAGATAATAATTTAAGGCTAGGTTTATGTGGCTTTTTTCGGACTTCGGGCAGGTCAGTGCGTGATGACCAAGATCACGGTGTAATTTGTTTATATTAATGTAGTCGTATGGTGAGTGCGAGAGATAATATAAAATGAGTTTTATTTGTGTCATTTCACGGTACTTGGTGTAGTGGTGAATTTGTGTAAGATGTTTGGCTGTGCCAGGAAGTATCTGGAGTGGAATAATTATTACAAATAAAAGCAGGTACGTGCATTCTCTAATCACAAAAAAACATAGGTATACTATGAGTATTATTAGTAGTATGATAACAGTGAGTCCCAATTCAACGCATAGGCAGCTCTTATTTGTCGATGGTATCACGTACATATTTAGGTAACACAATATTAGACTGATATAAATGATTATTATTTGAATACAGCAATAGCGTACAGTGAAGCAAAAAAAGTTGAGACCAAGTACAAAACAGCGTTCTGATAACCATTTGTATATAATTTTATTATTAAGAGACTTCTTAGTTTTAGCATATTGTAAAACATTTAATTGGAGAACGATGATGAATTGATTTAGAATTATTGATTTTAATACAACATAATTAGGATAATAATTACCAACCACAGCATAAATCAAACTGTTTCTTCTGTGGTGAAACATTATAAAACAGTAAGCTATTATTATTTTGTTGATGTACTGGTAGTAGTAATAAAGTCATGCAGATCTCTTCATAGATTCTAGCTGAGCTTCGCTTTTCACCAAAATGTGAGGCATTCCTTCACGTTTCCGAAGAAAGATCATTCCATTCGAAGTCCAGCAGTAGGAAAAGTCTTCTGTTTTGGCCATTTCTCTTGCTAGGTAGTGGAGCCGCCTAGACTTGGGTGTGAGGTGTTCCGATATGAATAGCAGAGAAGGAGGTCCATCAAGCCCAAGGTGTTGTGTGCTTAGTTTAGCGTAGTCTTGGTTTTGGTTAAATTTTTTAGCACTATTGAGCACTGTTCCTTTTAGCAGCGTGCTCGAAAACTCAGCAATTAGTGTAGTGACGCTGTTGTTCTTTTTATTTGGTATACGATAGACGTCTCGTAGGTCTGCCGGTGAGTAATCAACCTTTAGCGCAGTCAACAGGTTTTCGATCAAGGAGAATAAGTCGTCTTTTCTTTCTCCTTGCTTTTTCTGGATACCTCTTATTTCGATGCAGGTTTTTCGTGCTAGTCTGTCGATGACGTCAAATTTGTCCTCCAGAACCGTTAATTCGTTTTTAATCTCTTTTCTGTCTCCTTCTAATGTATCAATCTTATTTTCCATGTCCGTTAACTGACCCGCCAAATGACCGAGTGATTTTTCCATGTCACCTATTGCCGAAGTGTGACCCTTGACCTCAAGGAGCTGTTTCTCCAGGACTTTCATGCGATCGTTTTGATTGTTAGAGAACGTTAGGAACATTGTTGACAACATGTCTCTCATTTCATTCTTAAAGTCAATAAAATCATGGCGTTCGGATCGCATTTTTTTTCTAGAGGAATCGTCGGAATCTTCGCCATCAGATCGGTTTGTTTTCCTTGACGTTGTAGGTTTGCTAGGCCCTGCCTGGTTTGAAGCAGAAGGGTCAGTGTAAGTCCTTTGTTTGGTTTTATTGCCTTTATTAGGTGAAGGGCGCTGATAGTTAGACATTTTCGCAACGATTGCGGGTCGTTTATAGGCCTAAATCCAAGCGGTGACAAGTTTAACGGAGCCGCTAAGCGTGCGCACCGTAACTCAATTTTATCAATGTGTGCAGGTAACTCGTGCGCACAGTAGTTCGGCGGGGGAGTGACTTGACCGGTTTATGTAGTTGTGTGCGTGGAGTCAGTTACCGATGGTCAGGGGTAGCTCCAATAGCAGCTGTTGTGGTCAATGACCGTACTCAGCTGATATTGTAATTCGTCGATTTCGGCAAAAATAACAGGGAGGAACTCACAGTACTTTTGGTAGTGGGGTGATGTACCAGGCTTCCAGATCTGAAGGAGGTTGTAGCTGCTTTCGAAACACTCTTCGACACTTATGTAGTTCTAATTTTGGTTTAAGATTTTTGAAAATGTTTTTACTGAATTTTACTTAAAGTAATTAGTTTTCGTACGACGTGGACACGTCTAACTCTTTAGGAGTCCAAGAGGGAAGAGTTTTTGAACGACTTGAACTACGATAAGACACAAGCGCTCAAGCATACATTGAACATTGAACAATTGTGAACTATAAAATGCACGTATAGGTATATACGACGGCACTTGGACGTTTTTTGACTGTATTCACTTAGAGATTGTGACTCTTTAGATATTAGCTCAATGAATATAATGAGTAAAATAATCCCCTTTTAGCTTTGTACACCGCTAGCTTATTACCCTGTATATATAGTTATATAACTTGTCAAAGCTTGCTAGGTACGTTGCGAGGAGATGTGGTACTACAGAGATGTTTAATTATAATCATTCCGAACCTAACAGCTCTAACCAATGTTACTCTAATCTGAGATTAACGCTCAAATGTAAAGCATAAATACATAATTATAGCTAAGGTTGCCTCTGTATGAACTATTAACAGTGTGGTTGGGTGCTAGCAGCAGATTGTATCGAGCTCTCGAGCCACGCCAGTACATCTGCCGTTATCAAATGTGTCTGTTCTCAGTAGCTTAGCGTATCATACAGCTAGCTCATTGTAGAGTCTTCCGGTGGAGTTATTATATTACCATTACCAGCGGCTTCTGAGGTTATATCCGTTCTTTATCAGAGTTTGTGTTCACACAACACACTCTTTGTTCTTCAAGGTAACTAACAAACAACGTGTGCGAGGAAATGACTTCCCTGCTTCAATAAGAACAGTCGACAAATCAGACGCTCATCTCGCGGCTTATTCCTTTAGCTTTGTAGTTGAATTGTTTCGACTTTCAAATGATACTCAGTGTTACAATGCCGTCTATACTCTATAGGTACTTGTTAAACATAGTTTCGTTATATCGTTACCAGCTCTCATGTTAGAAGATATTTTATTCACGAGATAAAGAATGGATTACCCTGTCGTCTATCTTGTAATAGATTGTGATAAATCTATATAAAACTTATAATTGTATCTCTACACCAAAATTACATTCTACTCCGGTCAGTTGTTATGTTGTTGAGAGGGATTAACAAATAAAATGTATAGATAGTTAGGCATTCACATCACATCACATCAACAGCCGGAAGACGTCCACTGCTGGACGAAGGCCTGTCCCTTAAAGGGAGGTGTTGCCATAATCCCCACGCTTGGCAGGTGGCTTGGGGATCAGCTTGGGCAGTTAGGCATTGAAATGAATAAACATAATTGTAATCTGTAAGTAATAAACTTATAAATAAAGACTCTCTAGGAATCGGGATCTGAAATCAAAATGATCGTTTATTATTGCAACAGAAGTTTCTTTGACTAGAATTGTACACGTAACACTCAGGTTTACCTATAAATGAAAACAGCTCTATAATCTCCCCAATATTGAGTCCTCGACAAGCAGATTACGACATCGGAGCCAATATCCGCCGCGAGGACAGAAAATATTTTATATTTCGAGTCTAGAAAAAGTTCCAAAGTGTCAGAGGCAGCTAACGTTTTTGTTTTGAATTTAAACCGAGCGCCCGGAGGCGTTCCATTACTTGGCTCGGGACGCGCTCACGGGCGGATCGATTCCTCAACTCTATTAAATAAAACAATTTATCTGTTTGAGCTGAAATAACTTTTTAAGTTATATCAGGACATTATACGTGCGCGGCTTCTATAGTTCCCCGCGGGGCGTAGTGAGCATAACGGTTCTAGGATGGTGAGGTTATTACTCCACAAAATACTTTGCGAGAAGTTTAAGGTTTTAACCCTTGGTCCTCGGTAAGGCAGAATAATAAATAAATAATAAATATTGGTGGACATTTTTCACAGAACGCCATCTGGTCCCAAACTAAGCAAAAACGAATTAATCGGATATACTCAAATTAAATTGATAAAACGATGAATGTTGTGTTAGGTACATAATTCACAAGAATAGGGAGAGAGAGAGCTAGATCCTCCAAGTTAAGTTATCAAGGACAAAATATCTACCAATTATACTAACTCAGATGTTCATGAAATTTAATCGGTTATCTTAGCTTCATTTGTATTTTTCAGTTTCCCCACGTAGTGATAAAAAGTTTAATTTTATTTTAAAATTACCATTTTTACCTAACAATTTAACGTCAAATATGACTAATTTTATTTTAACCATCCACTAATGAAAGGTCACAATCAAACAGAAAACATCCTGAATATTTTGTTAAAAAGTTGTATAATTGTGCAGCCCTCGACACCGTTCTCAAATCGCCGACAGGAGTTTTGCAACAACCCTAACTTTGCACCGGCGATGAATCATACCGAATCATTTATAATTTAAATCCGGGTCATCCGTAATGAAAAACGGGAGTTCCCGGTTTCGGCACCGGGTAACGGATGGCCGCTGCAACGCGACCCACGTTCGGCGCCCGACCCGCGTGCGGCGCCCGACCCGCGTGCGGCGCCCGACCCGCGTGCGGCACCCGACCCGCGTGCGGCGCCCGATCGCGCCTCGCCCGGCCTCGTGTCGCTTGCAATCGTATGTTGATAGACAGACTTTGATAGTATTCTTTAGGGTTCAGTGCCCAAAAGATTTCCAACAAAACCCTATTAGCATTATTATCTTCTCAGCCTATACAGTCTGTCTGTATGTCCTTCTAATTTATTTTATTTATTGAAAGAACACCAACATGACGTACGTTTGCTTAAACGTCTTTCTGATATTTATACCAAATGCAACGTTCTGAGTGAAATGACTCAGTGGTGTGCACACGTTTATCGCTCTCAGTCGCAAGGCGTCTTCGTTGGTGAGCGGTCGTCGCACTAGAAAGCGATGCACCGTAGTTACTTACTGGCATAGGTGCTGAATGCACGCGTTCGCAGGATAACCTTACTTTTGACCTCCTTTAGTGTAAGAGTAAACCAAAAACAGAAGAACAAGTAGAAACAGGTGGTTCGTTCATCCCCGGGGGCGCGGCCGTTAACTCACGTCGTGTGACAAAGCGCGCCAATAAAGCAGCGATCCCGGCGCACTCGCCGAGGTGATTCAATTGTTACCGATACAAACGGCAGCTGTCGGCGAGTACCGGCGCACTCCTATTTCGTAACCTGCGACTTGCGACTGTTGCTCCCACATCCCTGGTAATATTTTTAATGCAAATACTATGAAAACAAAGTATGTTACACACGTTTAATTAAGACGGATATTCTGACAATGGTTTCTACACATCCGGTGATCTTTTTTAAGGGAGCCCTACGTAGCTAGAAAACGTGAGTAATCTCGTATAAATGAAACAACAAAAAATTATCGATTTGTTAGTTTTTCCTCTAACACAACAGTGCAATAAAAGATCGATGTGATTTTTGGCACGGATAGATTGAGGGTCAGAGAGTGGCTATGTTGTCTTTTATCTCTATCCTCATCCCTATTTTCACTGCTGCGAGTTTATCTTCACAGCATCTTTGTCAGTGGTAGTCGCACACTTGCACTTGTGTTTTGTGCAACGTCGTGTCATCATGTCAATATCATTACTGTCATATGTCGCTAGCCATAACCTAGCTACATTTAAAAAAAACCCAGTAAAAAACACCACACAATTTTTACAGTTTTGTTTGCAAGTCGCAAGTGTCATAGTAGCCCCGCGCCAAGGTGCTTTGTTCCTCGGCGCGCGGTGGGATCCGTGACATAATACTAAACGATAAAGTACTTAAAGATATAGCCGGAGATAGCAGATTTCTTTTGGTGAAATCGCCTGATTTAGTACCGGCCGTTCATTAGATATTGTCCTAAATCGCCCAGCGCGGTTACCAATTGAGTCCGCAAATATATTTTGGAGCTCTGTGATTGAGTCAAACGCTAAAGTCTACCAGTAAGTTGTATAGACATAATTATTGACCTTTTATCAAAAGCAACTGCACTGTACTGGCTGCTGCAACCCTAAAATCAATATTCCCAACAGTGGTCCAACATGTGGGCTCGATATCGGCGCAGATAGGTGTCGGCGTATATCACGAGATTGGATCGTCGGACGGGCGCGGCGGGCGCGGGTTCACTTCGTACGGACGCGTTTGATGAATGAGTTTTTAAATGATTTTTTGAACGTCAAACGTATTGAATAATTTTGATGGACGAAAAAGAATATTCGTATAATTTTTATCACATCAATCATAGTACAATATAATTATAATCTAATAATGTGCATTTAAATATTTTTTTCTAATTATGAGGCTTGGGACTTTTCCCATACACATGTGGTGGCCTAGGGTTACAAAGTTTCCTCCTTGTACCAACCAGCTCTAAACGTTCTATGAGTTTAGATATTCAAAGAAAATAGGCAGGAACACTATGTAGTGCACACTATACTTTCACATATCACCTACCATAATATCTAATAATTCAAAGTAGCTCACATAAATAAATGCTAAAGTGATAAAAACATGTAAATCAAGACTAACTTAATAAAACTTTTCAAAACTTAAATTAGTCTGAATTCAAACTGTCTTCAAACAGATTAAATAAGCAGAACCGAGGAAGCGAAATCACTGAATGAATCCTTATAGCAATTAAATGACGCGCCTGGAAAGGCAGATCGGTAAAAAGTGGATCGATTGATCCGCCGCGCCGCCGGCTCCGGCTGCGGAGATTTAAAATTCTAATGGTTCTATCGACGCTCCGCTCCGCTCTCCTACCTCCGCTCTCCTATATCTCCGCGTTCGGACGTCAGCGTCGGCGCGGGGGGAGAAACAGCGGAGAGTAAGCGTATGGGACAGCTTTCCACTGCGGACGGACGAAATCATTAAATTGTATCTATTGTTTTAGGAGGGCGGAAATTCGTGACAGAGTGTGATGCAATTTCTGCCTATTATATTATATCGTGTAAGCTGAGCTACACGATATTGTAGGACAAATCATTATACATTTAATTATGTATAAGATTTTGCTTAAAGTTCACAAGATGGTATGTACACTTTTGTATGTAAATTGGCAAAGCTTGCTATTGCAGGCGTATGTGAGTTGGCAAGTTTGTACATCTATTCCCGAAGGGAGCCTCCCTTCGGGAACCGAAGACGGAGATGGGATGCGACAAATTATAATAGCGGTAACAGTAAACTAGAGAAACGACGAACTGTCTCCGCCAGTAGTGGAACACGTGCCGTAGGTCGCCACATGTCCTCAAATTTTATTTATCTAGCTGTAGAGTCCATCACGAGCCAGTTTGACAACTTAAATGTAACTCTATTGTGAATACGTATTGAGTTATTCATAAAGCACCCCGGGCTTATTTGGTTTTTATGATTTTATTAAAATTTGATTGTTATAATAAATTGGATTTTTAATATGCGCTCGTTTTTGTTATCTTTCAAAGGTGAATTTGCAGTTAAAGGGTTAAACTCGGGCATTTATTGATGTTCTCTTATGTAAATGTAAATTCAGTAGTTGTTTGTTTGACCTGTCTGGTGCTGAGACGTTGGACCGTGCGGAGCTCACGTTAATTTCAAAAATACTATTTATCTTGATATTCGCGACGCGTGATCAAAAGGGTATCCTGCCATTTTACCGACAGTCAATTAACTAATTTTTACTTGACAACCAACACTTCGCAAAAACATGAATCGCTAATCATTATTTTACAAATACAAATTCAACAAATGGTTCATAATTTAAAATTATAACCTGATAAATAAATTTACATTTCAT
Source organism: Erannis defoliaria (assembly GCA_905404285.2). Lineage (NCBI taxonomy): Eukaryota > Metazoa > Arthropoda > Insecta > Lepidoptera > Geometridae > Erannis > Erannis defoliaria. Next base: position 17,062,624 of record FR990087.1, read on the forward strand.
AACGTATCATATGACAAATGTTTCATTTAATATTCTGATTACTAAATAAATGTTTGACTTGTATACTATTTATATATCATAATCTGTTTTTTTAGTCAAATTTTATTAGTCTAATTAATAACCCCAGAAATTTGACTACTCGTGGAACACTGAATGTATATTAAAGCTTGTTGACAGATCCGACTCGGATAGATTAGCTGAGAAGGCGGGAGCTTCGCTTCGCTTCCACCTTAGACTTTATATCTGAATCAGAGCACACCGATTTGAGTTGGTTTGGTTCGAAATAGGTGTCAGATCCGAATCAGAGCAACCCGACTCCACCTAGTCTTGTGGTTCCTACCCTACACTCTAGTGTACATAAAAAGCGCGGGAGCCCACCCGAAGTTTAATTTGAGTTGGTTAGGTTCGAAATGAGTGACAGATCCGAATGAGCACTCCCCGACACCACTTAGTCTTGTGGTTCCTACCCCTAGAGTGTATATAATAAGAGCGGGAGCTAGAAGCTCAAGAGAGGTTCTGTAGGCCCTGGAGGCCCTGTGGCGAAGCGACACTCAAGGCATGAGCTTCTGGCGGGAGCCCACCCGGAGTCACCTTTGTGTTGGTTAGGTTTGAAATGAGTGGCGGAACCAACTTAGAGAACCTGATCTCCTCTCTCCCCTCTCTCACTCCCCCCACCCCCACCATTATACTAATTACACATTGGAAAGCCCTTCCCAGAAATCCTACTTTAAAATACTTGTTGTAAGATGACATTTTATGAAACGTGAATTTGCAAAACAATAAAAATATTAAATGAAAAATGCACAATAACGAACAAGATGTTTGAATGAATATTATACGAAACGTTATAATAACATTTTCGTTTTAATAACGTCAAATAATATTTTGTCAAAAGGTTTTCGGTAAAACATTAGTGAACCTCTCATAATATTTCTTACTGTGATTCCCATTTCAGCAATAAACGCTCTATTTTGATTATTAGTATTAGCGCAGAATAGCTAATGGCGCCATTAGCTGGACCGCCAGTAACGCCAGTAGCAGCCGAGCGGCTGGATCCACTGGCAGTAACCGCCGCCCGTGCCTCCGGTGGCGGGCGGGGGCAGGCTAGGGGCAATCGCCAGGTTTTCTATTGGCTCACTCCAAATAATATAATCTATTATTATTTAAGCTAGATAGCTTTGTACGATTGGGATTTTACGACGACTGCTATCCAACGAAATGGACGTACGAGTGAGGTCACTTTGGAGAGAAGTAGTTTTACATATATCTACACTACATAGTCGATGATAAGACGCTTCATATAATTTTATTATAGGTTTAAAAGTTTGTATAATAATCCAAGTGGTCTGCTAGTCTCTTGCCATTAATCTTGTCCCGTGCGGTGGGACGCCGTCTATCTGTATCTAGCTGAGGCTTCCCACACAGGCCGCCACTGATTGGGCGATAGTGGGCACTAGGGATCCATTTTCGTAATTGCCCGTAATTACAGTCAAGGATATTTGGCCAAAATTACAATCTTATTCTAAGTAATGGATATTTATAAAACGTTATCATAGCTCTTCTTTCTTATATAATATATATGTATACACTAGAGGTCCCGCGCGTCTTCGTCCGCGTACGGAAGAAGTTCGGCCCGCTCCGAAATACTCGTATCTTCCATACCGTTGGGAGAATTACTAATTATTACACTTTAAATCACACCCCCCCCCCCCAACGCCCCCCCTTAAGTCTTCCCTGACCAAAAATATTGTTACAGAAAATCTTCCATATCCCACTGTCAAAAACAATGAAAATACCATGTTTTATTTTGAATGAACTACCCAAATACCAATTTTCATCAGTATAACTTCAAAAACAAAGAGCTTTCTGTACAACATTCCACTCCCCATTTAACCCCCTTAAATCATCCTTGTCAAACAAATATTGAAAACAGCATTTTTTTAATTAACTTTAAATGAACGAATTTCGTAAAATCCTTTCTTAGTACACCCCTACGCATCAAGACGAATACACGCTCCACTTTTCAAGTCTGTCCGACCAGCGGTGTAGGCTGTGCGTTGTCTGTCAGTCAATCAATCAGTCAGTCGTTGAGGCAGGACTGAGTGTCTAGTGCCAGTTTTTCCAAGAGCGTTTACGTATTCGTTCACGTTAACGTAAACTACAATTTGTATGAAATAAGAGCAGCGCCACCTAGTGTCAAACATGTTTCTTATAGTATTAGATAGATGTAACTGCGTATCACTATTACCGCGGCCAAACAAAATAACCCTTGTTTGTTTATTTCAAACTGTAGCAACAATACAGACTCCTAGTCTTGGATTATTTTAGTAACCTGACTCCGTAATTGCTTCGTCTTCAGAACCTAAAACAAAAGTACTCGACTAAGTTTATTTGTTTTGCTTCAGCATAAACACAAACGCTAAACCGAGACCGTTCAGTTCCTCGACCTCATAGATACATTGCAATTACAATAAAAATAAGGAAGAATCGGTTCACAATTCAAGTGAGGATACGGGGGCAAGGGCAATAGCTTTGATGAAGAATTTAAGTAAATTTAGTATGTTTATTGAAAAAATGATTTAATGAAAAAAAAAAAAATTTTGTTCTGATAAGTTTTTAAAGTTTTTGTTAGAGCCAACTCTGTCCCTTCCCACAAAACAAAAAATGACGTCACGCCTTACTTGTCAGAATAGAATTTATATGGCATACAGAGAAGTAACGTCACGATTTGCCGTTTCGCCTCTCTGTCTAGCATGATATTAAAATGCTTGTAAGTTGATTATTTTTGATCAGATTTTCGTTTTCTGTTCATTAATCAGCTATATTTATGGGCCACATTTTAATAGGACAATTAAAAAAAACCAGTCATCTAGCCTAAAATTAGATTGTCATTTTACTAATGAAAACTCAATAGGTAGGTAGTGTTCTTAAAGACAATAAAAAAATGGCTTTTAGGAAACAAGTTAATTCCGTCTAGACTTGGATCCGCGGAGCTCAAAGCGCTGCGATACAAAGAACGTTTATTCACGATTAAGATGAATAAAAGTTAAAAGACGAAAGAGCGAGCACTGAACCAGCGCGACTGGCAGATATTCAAGCGCCGGGTGAAGTTACGTACAAGATACAAGATCAACGAGACCACAGAAAAGCAAAAGCCCTACTTCTTAGGGAAAACGGCTTTCAAAACAACGTAGTAAAGCAATTGTATGGAAAACCGCTGTCGCCAGTTTCACACATAATTGTATAGAAACTACGACGAAAAATGCCAATTATTGGTCGCGCATTTGAAGTAAAACGCTCGAAATGTAATTTTGCAACAGATTAAAATTGATCTAATTACGATGCAATGTGGTAAGGTTTCCTATGCGTCTATTTAAATAGTATTTTATTCTCAGTTAAAAAACATGTATATTGGTAGAATTATCATTTAGCGCATTTACACTTAATGCTGGCTAGCGCGGTCCATCACATTTCCGTTCTATTCACTTCTCTCTTCAGTGCACGAGACCGCCGCCGCCGCCGCCGCCGCACGGCTAGTGTTTATGTGCGCAGATCATAATCATAAAGAAAGAAAATGTAAAACGACACTAAAATGGTAGAAACCGGCGACCAAATAAAAAGTCTGAGCAAGCAGGTTGTAACCGCATGCGGCATGTAGGGATGTCTGTAGGAAGCGAGCTTATAGGGCCCCTTACATATATCCTGAGGCCCGAATGTTCTGATACTAAGCACCAGCAGATAAAACGTTTTAATGGTAATAATAATATTGTTAATTATTTTGTAATCAAGTGTATCCGTAATGGACCCTGCGATACAGGTCTCTCCTAGTGCAGGGTCTACTAGTATCTTTGTATAACCTGAAATAGTGATTAACAATGTTTTAAAAGCCTACAAATGATTGCTTAAAGGTTTTATGTAATATATTTTGTCAATAAACAATTTAGAATGTTACATAACGAACGATAGACTCTCGTCATAGTTAACATATAACGCCCGCGCGTAATTACATCATTATCCAAAACTGTAAGCAACAAGACTGAGATAAATTGCGTGCAAGAATAATGTCGAGTAGTCCAGAATTACCAACCTGGGTTGGTTTCATACTGGCTTGCTAAATAACAGCATTCCCCGTTTCCAAACCATCGACTTTAAAATTTACCCCGTATATTTCTGGATAAATGCACATTCCCCAGTTTCTCCGCCCTCCTTAGTAAAAGAAAGGAGCACAATGCTATTTAGAAATTATAAATTCGAAACTTGCAGCAGTCGGTTTGAATTGGTACGAATCTTCGTACCAATTCAAACAATCGGCTACGAAGCGTAGCACATGCTACGAAACGTAGTACTCGCTACGAAAACCATTTCGTTGGCTACGAAAATGAGTTTTCTTTTTGTGGTATATCCTGACATTCCTGACCCTCTACAATAATATTAAATAAAGTTATTAAAAGTGAATTTACCTCAGGTTCTCTGCTTAAACTACTTTTGGAACGATAACATTTTACTAGAAAACAAGTTTCGTCAGTTTAATAATATAAACACAATACAGAGAGTGCCCTGCCCCCTGCCCTGGTGACCGCAGGCGGCTCGACCACCCGGCCCCGCTACTGATATCAATAATGAATCGCCGACTTGGGGGTCTCATTGAAAATTGACATATTTTGGGGCGGCTTATTAAATTGTAAACAGTTAATTAGTAAAGTTACGAGGGACGGGGAAGTATGGGTTTATTGGAGCAGTACGCTCCGACGACCCGTGATCATGGACTAGGAAATCATACAGAAATACTACTACTTCTAATGATATCCTTCTTTATTTAGAAAAGAGAAGAGAAGGAAAATCTTGCATGTTAACATGTATATTATTATGATGATCTTTCTACCAATAAAGATGAACGAACAAACAAACAACATTAGCAAATGGATTAGGGACAAAACAGCGCGTCAAAAATCAAAGCGCGGTTTTCATATTGTTGACAAATGCTTCAGTCTCATATTAGTGCACTCGTTGATCGCTGTCCGCACACGTATGTATACACAGAGTACAGGACGAGGATGTTGCAAGTAGTATCTCTGCGTGTGTTCTACTCGGCACGTCGGGTGAGCGGTCACGCGTACTAACGTTATTACCCTTTTTATATTTATTACGTTCATGTCTTTGTTTACCGTTTGTTTTAACTTAGTTTTTGGATTTTATGATAGTGTTTGCTTAAGTTTTTTATTTTATGTTTTAATAGCAATTTTAGGTCAAAACAAGTAATAATTTATTCGTCAGAGGTCTGCACTCGGCGTCAGTGATGTTATCGACAAGTAAGATCACATTGATAGGCATACCGAGTACATACTCTTGCTATATCTGTTGTTCTGAAGCGAGGATTTGCGGGCTATACAGGGTTAGTTTTAATCAGTTTGCATCCTTTTAGGGGCATATGTTGTACATAAAAACAAAAAACTTTTACTATGGGGCCAACATTGAAATCGCGAGAAAATATCAGCTGTTTCATACAAATAGTTCTTCGACCTTGGGCAAAATATATAAAACAGCTGTTTTTTTTCGCGAATTCAATGTTGGCCTCATAGTAAAAGTGTTATTTTTATGTACAGAATATACCCAGGGTTAAAAGGATGCTAACGAATTAGAATTAACCCTGTATATCGCGTCTGGTTCGCACGCTGCGAACGTTTGGACATTTATAGTATATTTGTTGTTGCTATCTCACCAGGGACCTGCCACATGACACAATTATTATTTCCTGACCTTCGTTTAGTTTTCGCTCGATTTATTATGATGATGATAAAGGAAATTAATATTATATCCCTGGTGAAATAATATTACCTACTAAATGTAGATTATTCTATAATTTAGAAAAGTTTATGTGGTCGAATATTGATTCGTCCCACGCCATTGATTCCACGTGTATTTTCAACCGGCTTCAAAAAAGGAGGTTCTCGATTCGGCTGTATGCTTTTTTTGTATGTATGTTACGCGATCAGTCCGCCAATTATGAATTGATTTTGAAAATATTTTTTTTGTTTGGTAGGTTATAGGTACTTCCCAGAGGGGTCATATTTTTTTTATCGATATCGGTTTAGTAATTTTGTTTATAAACTAAACAGACTGGAATAAATCAAAATAACTGGAAAATATGAAGATATCATCCAAATGAAATAAAATTGAAGTCGATTGTTTTTTTTTAAACGTATTATATATTTATGATTTCACTAATTATAGGTGTTGGAGTGGTGGGTGGGTCGCCCGGCGCCGGCTGCGCTCGTGTGGGTCCTTATATCCACTTGTTATGATAACTCGCTCCGTTTATTGTAGTTCGGCCACTCGGAGCTGGTTCTAGTATTTATGGCGCGCTCAAATACGCCATAAACTCAAGTAGCCTATAAAGTTTTGATTCATGCGCCAGTTTTTATGTTTTATAATAACTTTTGGGTTTGTTTTCTTGGGTAGTGTTGTGATATTTGTTCTGATAATACGACACCAAAGTTTTTCTCAAGGATGACATTTAATTAAGGTTTGAGACTACAAAAGTACAGCATCTTTCTATTCATAGCATTTTTTCTCGTGCCAAGACGTCTAGAAGAATTTCTCTAAATACTAACACGTCCGGACCTCGGAGTGTCCTACAACTGCATCCAGAACCACCGGAGGACGGACAGCAGCGTCCTCTCCGCTAACGGTGGTGAGCATTCTGCGATCCATAAGCCGCCTGCCAAGCGTGGGGAGTATGGCAACCCCACCTAATATTAGGCGGGAGGCCACCGTCCAGCAGTGGACGTCTCCTGTCTGATGATAATGATGATCATGAACATGTCTGGACACTCGTTGCAACTTATACCAATTGCAGCAGCAAGTCGCATCACGTGATCAAAAACTTATTAAAATACTTTTCATCCCATCCATTCGAAAAGGACGACTTGGTTCGCCTTTAAGTGCACCCAAGGTGGTGTTTTCTATAAGAAACTTTTAGCGGGCAGTCGTCGTCAGCTATAAAACGTCCACTGCTGCGTCCACTGCTGCTTAGCGGGCAGTACTGCGTTTTTAATCAGGATTCTACTAAAGAATCCCTCGCTACGCTCGTGATTCAAAAAAGGACCCTCGTCGTAAAAATATTATTTTGCTCCCTTATGATACAATCTACTATTAAAGTCCAACTGCGAGCTTACTGTCTTTGCAACACAAATTAAAGATAGGTATTTTACTTTATTGCCGATTATTTACTTAATTTATGGATAGTACGAGGTCGAGTAAGCATACAAATTCAAAGAAGCGAATCTACTGCAGTTATAAGCATTAAAAGCAAAGGAATGAAATTTCGAAATGTATGTAAAGAATACATTAAAGTTCTCTATGCTTCAATCTAACGACAGGTGTAAAACTGCTTTGTTAGTGCATCACAGTGACGTATCTTTATAGAGAGATGTCCTTCGTGTTTTATACAAGAGGGGATGTAGCTCAAACCTGATTAGAAGTCGAATGCATCGCGAAACAATTCCACACGGCCCTAGTAAATTAATACATTTAAAAAGCTAGTCCTATTTATTTATATTATCAACCGGTAAATAAAACAACCAAAAAATTAAAATATTATCCTGAAGTACTCGTAGTTGCGATAACATATAATCATTGATCTAATTCAGAAGTAGCATATTATTTTAGTAAAACAACTCAGCTTATGTACTGCAGTACGTATATTGCATTAAAAGCGCACTCGAACAGAGCTGGCTTACAGCTTTGAATAGCGGCTCCGGTTTTTAATCAACGTACAAAGTTGTACACTAACTAACCGGATCGGGAAAATAAGCAGGAAAATAAGTGAAGGGCCGAGCGAGCTGGCGAGCAGAACATATCACAGAGATACACATCCTAAGAGCACAGTACAGTAAGTAATTAGATAATACGCGCGTGAAAGCTGAAGTTTTATTATAGGTACACGTTTAAGTAATTCAGCTGGGGTCCTAAGAATTGACATACTGATTTTTGTCCTATTGTCATTAGTCATACGCATCTAGTCATAATCTACTGTAGTAATATCCCTTCTGCCGACGGGCGCCGTATTGCAATATGACGTATCACGGCAGCACTACGCCGCTTATATTTCGCAAAATCGCCGCTTCCTACTAAAATAAAATTTTCTCTAAAGTTTTTTATCAAACCTGCATACGCAAATGTGACAGATTGGGAGACATTCGACACATTAGTTGGAAAAGTAACGCTTTTACGAACGCACTGAAAGCACGCAACCATGCAGCAAGCGCGGGGCTGGAACTTATGTAGTTCGTTTTTATTTTTCAACCGACTTCAGAAAAGGGGGTTCCAAATCGAATTTAAAGTTTTTTGTTGATTATTCCGCCAATTATGGACTGATTTTGTTTATTCTTTTTTTGTTTGGTAGGTAATACTTCATAGGTGGTTCCGTATACATTTTTATCGAATTCGGTTCAGTAGTTTGGTTTTTAAATCAAAATTACTAGAAAATATGAAGATGTCATCCAAGTATTCGAAAATCGAGCCGGTTGTTTTTTTTTAAAAGCGTATTATTTAAAGTTATAAAATTCATTATAACTCACAACCGAGAGCTAGTTTTCAATCCAAGTTAGAAGAGCTGCTTTTTGATATCTCCGTTGCCACCGACTAATTAACGCCATTAGCTTTTTCTGTTAGTTTATTTACACCATTCTGCTTTAAAGGAAAATTTGTTACGAGTTACAGACTCAATCTCACACGCGATTGCGTGTGAGTTTCTTTTATTATCATATGCAACGGAAACATTAGACAAGTTGTGGTTTGAGCTTTGTTAGAGATGAAAAAGTGAACCAAGAAAATGTAGTTGTCAAACCAGATGGATCTGCAACTCTAATAAACTCTACCCGAGAGAGGTTTCGGCAACGAACTGTAACTCAGCGGAGGCGCTGAAAAGTGAATCCCGGAAGTTCGTCCCGCGAGACCGGAAACCCATTTGAAAATATTTTGCAGCTTTTCGATATGAAAGCAAAGAGATGCCAGGTGGGGCTCGTGGAAATGTTTCCTAGAAATATGAACATTACTGAAAGATATATATTGCATCTAGTAGTAAACAGTTTTAGCAAGTTTTCACATAAAAGGTGCCATTCTGGACCAATATTAATTTAATGTGACTTAATATTATGTCCACTATTTTCCACTCTCATCGCATTTTTGCCGAGTTGCTATTTCCAATGGATGTTTCATTTCAATTTATCACCAAACCTATGATATATTTATTATTTTATTTGGAATTAAAATTGTCGAAACGTGCGGTCGTAATTAATAGACTTTATAAAATGCTGTTAGTCAGTCAGTGTATTTATATTATGTGTTATTCACTGCGGTTATATAAAAACTGCTGTTATGAATCTCGAAACGAATTAATTTAAGCAGTTTTTAATTTGTTCTTATATAAAACCTCCAGCCGCGTATTCGGAAAGCTTAAATTGACTTCAAATTATAATAATTAGATAAGCTCGGTGCAACGTGGCTGCAGCGTCCGACTGTCGCCTAATGAGCTGCGGAACTGTTCCTCCCATTGTTCCTTTACAATATTTAGATGAGCTCGTTGGAACGTGGCTGCAGCGACCGACTGTTGCCTAATGAGATGCAGGAACTGTCCCTCCCATTGTTCCTTTACAATAATTAGATGAGCTCGGTGCAACGTGGCTGCAGCGACCGACTGTTGCCTAATGAGCTGCGGAACTGTTCCTCCCATTGTTCCTTTACAATATTTAGATGAGCTCGTTGGAACGTGGCTGCAGCGACCGACTGTTGCCTAATGAGATGCAGGAACTGTCCCTCCCATTGTTCCTTTACAATAATTAGATGAGCTCGGTGCAACGTGGCTGCAGCGACCGACTGTTGCCTAATGAGCTGCGGAACTGTTCCTCCCATTGTTCCTTTACAATATTTAGATGATTTCGGTGCAACGTGGCTGCAGCGACCGACTGTTGCCTAATGAGCTGCGGAACTGTTCCTCCCATTGTTCCTTTACAATAATTAGATTAGCTCGTTGCAACGTGGCTGCAGCGACCCACTGTTGCCTAATGAGCTGCGGAACTGTTCCTCCCATTGTTCCTTTACAATAATTAGATGAGCTCGGTGCAACGTGGCTACAGCGACCGACTGTTGCCTAATGAGCTGCGGAACTGTTCCTCCCATTGTTCCTTTACAATAATTAGATGAGCTCGTTGCAACGTAGCTGCAGCGACCGACTGTTGCCTAATGAGCTGCGGAACTGTTCCTCCCATTGTTCCTTTACAATAATTAGATGAGCTCGGTGCAACGTAGCTGCAGCGACCGACTGTTGCCTAATGAGCTGCGGAACTGTTCCTCCCATTGTTCCTTTACAATAATTAGATGAGCTCGTTGCAACGTAGCTGCAGCGACTGATTGTTGCCTAATGAGCTGCGGAACTGTCCCTCCCATTGTTCCTTTACAATAATTAGATGAGCTCGGTGCAACGTGGCTGCAGCGACCGACTGTTGCCTAATGAGCTGCGGAACTGTTCCTCCCATTGTTCCTTTACAATATTTAGATGAGCTCGTTGGAACGTGGCTGCAGCGACCGACTGTTGCCTAATGAGCTGCGCAACTGTTCCTCCCATTGTTCCTTTACAATAATTAGATGAGCTCGTTGCAACGTAGCTGCAGCGTCCGACTGTCGTCTAATGAGCTGCGGAACTGTTCCTCCGATTGTTCCTTTACAATAATTAGATGAGCTCGGCGCAACGTGGCTGCAACGACCGACTGTTGCCTAATGAGCTGCGGAACTGTTCCTCTCATTGTTCCTTTACAAAAAAAAACCTTATTCGGAGGAGCAGAGAACATCAGCGATTGCCTGAACACTGCTGAATAGGGACTCGTACTGGTTTTCACAATAACTCTTTGTGTGAAAATAACAAATCACTACTGTTTTTATAAAATTTGCTAGTTTGTAAACGTTATTTTTAATAAATTTAATTATGTTCGAATGAGCTTAGTGGGCAGCCCTAAAGTCAGAGTTGATACGCCAACTAGCAGAAAGTTACTGGATTGTATGCACGTGTATGAATGTGTTTTTGTATGTGTGTGTGCACTATGCACATCACTATTACACCAATATTATATAGAGTATAAAATTAAGTTGCATTTCGCGTGACTGTTTGTTCGCTCAATTCTTCTGAATTACGAAAAAACTTTGGCTACAGTTTCTACTAACATTTAGCAAGTTTTTTCCTAAAGGTTTCAGTACAATAATACGCCAGCAGAAAGCTGAGGAGTCCTTATAAAAAAGTATGTGAGTGTGTAAGTATATTTAACCTAATTCTATAAAATAGTTTCACGCGGCCAACGAATTAAATTAAATCTATATGAAATATCGATAGTGGATAATATGAATGCAGTAGTGGCCTGGTTGCGCCGCAGGGCAGGGTAGTGTCAGCTCGGGCTTCGATCCCGCGCTGCTGGTTTTATTGTTTTTAAACATTTACAAACGGGGCCAACATGCTTTATTCGCTCGCCAAAGAAAACATTTTTTTTTGTTTTAAATGAGTATTGTGTAGTGCATTTGGTCAGTTTTCTATTATGATTTATTTATATTTTTTGTTTTAGTACTACTGTATTTTTATTATCATGCTGTGATATTGTTTTTTTTACTTTAAATACACACAAACGTCGATATATTTCTAGAGTCCAAAATCTACGACCGCTATGCTACGCTACATTATGCCGCTATGCTACATTCATGTTATAATTCGCCAATCTTGGCGTCGACTCTTCAGACTTCTCCAATACTTGCAGAAAAAGAAAGCAAAGTACTGGAATTGTAGAATACAATTAGTATTCCGACGACGAAAATTGGAAAACTCTGGCGAGAATTAACAGAAGAAATCTTCCTAGTTTATCCCAGCGTCCCTTAATCAAGTCTGCGACCTTTGCTCACGTAGTTAGCTAGTAGTACCTACTAGTACAGTGTATATTGTTCTAGGTATCATTTATCTTGCTCCCCGCGCCGGAGCGTCCTGTCCGCGTGTTGTACGTGACTCTTGAAGCGACAAGGTCGCTGTCTTGTCCTTGCTGTCATATTCTGATTTATTCCACTTATTTTGTCAGGAAAGTGCTTTTATTAACTAATAGAGTAAAACGGTTTCGTCTAGACGAGCGTGGGAGCGTGCTCTCGTAGTGGGGTAAGTGGGTTCGTGAGTAGTGTCACCGGCCTACAATCACAGTTTTTATTCCTAACACCAAAGTTACACGTCAAGTTTTATTAAGTAGGTCACAAAAAAAACCTAGGACGCAGTCAACCATCCAACATCAGCGATCACATTTCCTATCTATCAGTAGGTAGTACAAGGTGGTCGGGCACGCAGTAACCTCCTGCAGCGCAGGTGGGCGGATGGCCGATCTCTCGCCGCCGGCGCGGCGGTATCCATCGCGATATCGGGGAACCGGACGCCGAGCCAGTTTGCACAGAGTGGTTATTATAATGTCGGTATAAATTTCACACTTTCTCAAACTTGTCTTCGTGCAATCTAAGAAGGCCTCCAGAGTAATGAAAACATATTTGAGTCTACGTCAACACATTCTTATTTTATTAAAAATATTAAATTTAGTCTCACTAGTACACAAGTAGTAGTGTTTGTGTCGCAGTTGTTTATTACGTGCGGTAATAGAAAAAACATTTCAATATTTTTTTAGTTCACCGTAATTTGATGACAAAACATTCTAGCGATCTTTGGACTTAAGACGAATTAGGTATGACGACAGTATTATTATGTTTTATAAAATGTAAGTTTAAATATTTAAGTATTTTTATAATTATTTCATTATATAAAGTGATTATTTTTTGTGACTTTGACGTGTAACTTTGGTGTTATCAATAAAGAATTGCATTGTATGAAAGCGTCCAAAATTGAAGATATAGCACAACGTATTAGATAAAATTCTGTTTCCTGCGCAATAAGTAAAACATTCAAAAATAGAAAAAAAAATGTCAACCACTATTATCAGTTTGAGAGCCCGTGCCTCAGTAATCCTCCCCTCATTAAAGAGGCTGTTTGCTCGTGACTGTATCACGTACCGCCATAACACTGTTATGTATTCTGTGCTGCTAACGAGCCGCCGGAGCTAGCAGACCTAGCTACCAACACATCCGCTACGTCTCGACTCTATACTAACAAATGAGATTATGTCACGTTGAATGATCTGTCTAGCTGGAAATATTACAATACTTCTGCTTGAAATATTCCTACAATACAAGCCCTTATAATGTTTTGTAACGTTAGGTATATAATTTTACCTAAAAATCTGTTTCATGTGAAATTTCTACAGTGGAATAATTTTTGTGAGATGTTATTGTGTTGAAAAGTTGCAACAAAATAACATCTCAATGTCCGGTACTAATGGGAAACGGTGATTTGTTAGTTGTTTGTTAATAATTTAACAAGTCACTATAAATACAATAAATAGATTTCCTTACTATGTAGATAAGGCTTGGTGTGGTAATATCTTTTGTTTTCCGGAATATTTCGTCCGTAGAGCCCAGTGATCAGAGAGAGAGCTAATCCTGCAAGGTAGAGCCACACTTTATCGCGGTAATATGGTTCTAAAAATATTTAGCTCCTGACAAAAATATCCTGACTAATATTTTTTTGAAATGATAAAACTATAATATCAATATAACCTACCTTTTATCAAATAAAATATAATTTAAAATCCAACGCCATCCAACCAACCAACCATCCAACGTGGCAATGCCGCCACTTTTCCATCTACTACGAGGCTTTTAGACAATAGACAATATTTTATTTGTAGAAAAAAACACATTTTGTACACAAGACAAGACAATATAAACTCATAACAAATTTAAACAGTACAAAATAGTTAGTTAGTTAGTTAGTTTAGTTTAAGTTTTGTATTTTGTATGTTGTAGGGTTTGTTTTTAAAAGATATAATTAGTTTGAAATTTATTTTAATTACTTTTTTTTAGCTAAATGTATTGATATGTTTTTTATTTATTTTTATTGATTTAATTATATTATAATTTATCATAAATTTTTTAAGAGCTGAGTTTTGTTTTGAGTCATGCATTGACGATGGACAATCATAATAAAATATTATCATTCTTTAAATATCTACCACAGAAAAGCTCTACTTCCTAATCTATACGTGTTATTGTGAGCGAAAATAGACTCGGAAATACGGGACTCGGGAATAATGTAATTACAAGATAAGTTCCTACACAAATTAAATAAAATCATAGCTCTTAACGCATACTTTAAAAATAACTTCTCCATTCCACTGTGAGTTAAAATAGTTCAGGAATAAAAGCCGGCTAAGTTGAAACTGGAACGCTGTAGCATTTAAGTAGCGGTATAGTAGCCTCCGCTGCAAAACGCGTCACAATCCTGCCTTTGTTGATGTCATAACGGTGGCCTACGAGACGAGAGCGACCGGCGAGGAGCGGCCTCAGACGAGAGCGACCGGCGAGGAGCGGCCTCAGCACTCATTCTCTCAGTCACTACTCTCATTCGGAGAGAGAGAGCTTAGATCCTCCAAGCATTCGGAACAAAGGAAAGACGGTGAAACGTTTGAAGGTCTCTTCTTCGTACCTTGCTCATACAATGAAAGGCCTCGTGTTGGACTACAGCATTTATTCTTCACGATGATATATTATATATTTGGTTTATATATTGCGTACACAGAAATCAACAGCAAGTTATTTTTACAATCTTGTGTTAACCAAATATACGGCCTTACTTAAAAAAATCTTTCAACCGTTAGTCACTGCTTAAGATGCTCTGCCATCTTCTCTCTGACGTGAAGTTGCACGTGCTAGAAAAGGACAGAGAAGATTAAGCAGTGACTAAGAGAATCGAGATTATTTTAGGTAAGGCTGTTAATGTCTAACGTTTGTAGGGATATTCTTATAAAAACTATCTTTAGTGATGTGACATTGGGAGCAGGAATTATGCACGATAACAATGGCCACACGTTTTCTCCGCCACGTGTGAGCCACTTATAATGACGCGACGTATTTTTTTATCGCGTAACGCGCTACTCGTCACACGTAGATTTGCCGTATCAAGTGTCACGTCAGGTTAGCTCCAGGCCTTATTAGGTAGATTCACAAAAACTTGTAAGTAAATAACTGCACCTTCTAATACGTTTGTGTAGGAGGATGTACCTTTGGTGCAATAGTCCAACTCGCACTTGACCACTTTTGTGTACATAGTTGCATAGCTATTAGTCAAGTCACTGGGTCAGCGTGGTGGGCATGGCCCAGGAGCCCTTCGAGGGTCGACCTGAGTCTGGCAGTGGATTATTTAATAGACCGATTATTAGTCAGATAAATATTTTTTTGTATTTTTATAGGGTGCTTTTCACTATTATTAAAAATATTTATTTTTAATGTGATTAAAATCTATTTTAACGCGGTATTTGCGACGCCATTACTATGTAAACATAGCGCCCCACCTACCCGATCCCTTCCCAGTCTCAACACGTTGCGTCAATTTGAATAGTGATACAGTTACTCGTATCCATCGCAATGGATTGTTCGCGGGAGTGGCGACTCGGATCACTTCCGCGAACCAAAACTTGGCACAATCCGGAGCAGTTCATCCGAGCGCCGCGCGAGCTCCCTTCAACCAAGCCTCCAGGAAGTCTCAGGTTCGTTAACTACTCGCCGCACCTGTCTGCGCCTCCTCTCCTCCTCCAACAAACGGATCCAACTGTAATATAATCCATTAAACTTGCCGCAAGTCGCATCTGGAACAGTCACACAGTGACGAAACCTCACAGGTTTGATATAGTTAAGTTTGAGGCAATTTAAACTTTCATGGGCAACATTTAAGTTACGCAAACTGTCCAAAAGAACTGTGTGTCTGTTTCTATTAAATAATTATTTACACTTTTTGTGAGCTAAGTGTGAAGATGGCATTGATGATGATGATGGAAATAAATATGTAATATGGTATAATAAGCAGGCGTTCATTTATTCATAGATATAAAGGTCTTAATAAAAGTTAAATTTAAGTTTTATTCCGAGCATACAGAAATTCACTAGGTCGTTACAATTGTTCGGTCCATATCATTTAAAATTCTTGCTTTGTTCTACAAAATAATAAATATAATATGTATCGCCACATTTTCAACTTTGTATGGATACTTCAAGATACTCTACTTTAACACGTCGAAAGAGAAACTCTTTCTGTTTTTATTTTTTATTTTTATTGAATTGAGTTACAAGACGAACGAGACAGTCGCCTGGTGGTAAGCGTCACGCCTGTCCATAACAGTAGTCGTGCCAGAATTGTGAACTTGCGAATACAATCCTGCGCCGCACTGCACTGCGCTCGTCACCTGAGATATAAGATGTGAAATCTCTTTATGCCCAGTAATTTCTCTGGTAGCATTACCCTACAAACCAAAATACAGTAATGCTTGCACACTACTGCTTGGCGGTTGAATAACTGACAAAGGTGTGGTACTTCCCCAGGCGGACTCTACGATAGAGTCCTACCTCTACAATACTAGGAATACGACCGAATCAAAACACGTTTAATAGATTTTAACCTGTTTTTTAATAAATTTATTGGGGAGCTTGAGTCAATCTACGACTGTGTCTGACAAATCGCAGGTACATTCAATTGATATCGCCCACTTAAAAATATCACACAACAGTTTAAATAGTATTCGTGCATCACTAAGTGGAGCGGGCACTGTGACTCACGCCGACGTCGTGAAAACGGTGTGAGCAGAGCAGATCTCACACACTGCGTCCGCGAACACTCCACCAGGATGTGATACACTTCCTCGAGGCTGGTTTTAAGACAGGTTGATTTAGGCGCTGAGACTATCATGGTCGGGTGATGTAGTAATAATCTTCAGACTATCCTAAAGAACTCAATAACTGTTTTATACGGGGCCACCCGCGTTTGCACTCCGAGAAAATTCATTAATATCATCACGTCTATCTGTCAAACGAATATCAACCTTACTTTCTTAGATATAAAGATATTGGAAGAAATGTCATAGTTTCTATCATTGCAGCGCCAAGCAACTTTCGAGTTTATTCCGCGGTGGATCTTCATATCGGAGGGTTTATTGGTACTGTCAAGGCGAGTTGCTCGGCGAGATCGTACTTTATGGCGATGGTAATAAGGTGTGTTATGAGGATGCGGTGGTGGCAGCTGCGAGGCACAATATCTCAGCGGCAATAGGGCTGCCTCATTGCCATGCGTCGTCATTTGCGGAGAGCAGGGGCCTTATTTTTGAATCGTACGCAAAGTTGCGCATGCGAAAGGAGCCGACTTTTAAACGATATTGAACCTTATTCCAAACAATATCGTTCGATGGTCGGCTCCTTTCGCATGCGCAACAATCGTACGCAAGAGCGTACGATTCGAAAATAAGGCCCCTGCAGGGTTAGCATGCGAGAAAAATTTGTCGTGTCTTTATGTCGTGAGAAAACGAGACAGACTTATACAGAGTCGTAGCCTTGTCCTGTTTTTAAGCATCGAGAAAATTTTCTCGCGGTGCGCATGCTAGCCCTGCTGGTCATGTGTCCCACTCGCGCGACAACCCGGCGCGGCGACCCGCCAGCGACGCCGGCTCATGTTTCACGAGCAATGAAAATAAATGTGATTTTAAAGCTATCTGTTGTTATCGGAGCTTGTTATTTCGTTTCATCAATTTGATATACCTAGAAATATTTTGTGTTCTAAAGAAAAGTATTTTCTTATTAGATATTTTCTCCAATGGTAGGAGAGTATTTTAAAATGGTAAGCTATGAGACAGGTTTATTGATTTGCCGATTCTACGTTCGTTTAGTTTAAAGTGTTTTTGTTTTATTTCTCCTAAATCCTTTTGATGCAACTAACTTAAGGCTGAAGAGATTTGAATCTTAGACAGCGTATACGCTATATTCTAGAATCTAGACATTGTTCATGTCAACATTATGACCAAAAGTTGTCTAAATAAACAAATTACTTAAAAAAAATATTACTAAACTATTACTATTACTATTGTTATTTTATTACTTAAATATTGTCTATTGTACTTAGAAATTATGACCTCGCTTTCTCAAAAACCAAAGTTTAAAATGGCTTTTTTTAGAAGATTGGTAGCCCTGTTATCGTGGGAGCTCACTCCGTGCCAGTCGGCAGTTAAGTAACTGTTACGAACTGTCGGCGAGGTTTGAACATCGTTCCAGTGGCTGACTTGCCGTGCAATCGCAGTTAAACTGCACTCGAACTGGCTCTATCGCCATTAAACGTCGCTATACGAAGATTACGAACTAAACTTATACAACTTTCTAGACAGAAGGATTTGTTATACTATTGTAGAGAAAGACGTGGGAGCGTTTTGATTCCTTCATCCACATTCGTAACTAAAAGTTCATAACTAGCTACGAAAACAGAAATTGATTACTTCAAAATAAGAAGTGCAGCTCGGACACGTACACCTGTCCTAGACCGAGGGTACAGGCGGCGTATATGTTTATTCTGTGGTAGACGGTATTGTAAATATAGCATTTTTATTCGATTTTCTTTACTTTAAACATGATTTTATTTATGGAAAAAAAACAAATTTTATACTCAAGACCATCACAAAGTAAATGCATAAAGCTAGCTTGCTTTATTGAATACTGTACCTAAATACACTCGCTAGCTCCAAAACGAATGTTGTTATGTTTATTTTGATACGGAACCGTAAAAAAAACACGAAACCTGCAATAATTAGCCGATAACATTAAATAAAGGAGTCAAGCTAGTGCCAGGTAGTCACTGACATAGGCCTTACCGAAGTAACCTTAGTCATTTCTTTCCCTGTAGACTGTCACATGGAAAAATACAAAGGTAACCTATTATGTGTAGTGTAGCGCCCTAGGTACATCCATGTTTGTTTAAAAAAGTAGAGCCATATTAAAGTGAGCTTCGTTTGAGTAAATATTATGCGAAACGTAGATAAAATAAGTTTTCCAGGAAAACAAACGTCGGAGCTAAACCATTCCAAACCTCGTACAAACAGAGCCGCTGTTCGGTGGTGAGGTGGGGTAAACACTAGTTTTACATCCAGCGAACAGTTGTCTCACAGTTGAACGCTGCGCTGCGCTGCCTGCGACGGATTAAAACAAAACCTCAAGTAATACGGGCACAACCGGTACAAGACTGGTACACACTAAATACAGAGAGAGAAATACAGGCAAATTCAAGTAGGAGTCGTACACGCGTGCCGTTGACTCTGTACACCATTAAATACAGCATACATTACTAAATTATAACATTACATACAACGGTAGTAATAAATCGAACACACCGACATAGCTCGCAGGGTTTGCTAGATCAGGTGGCAATGGGCAGACCACATCGCTCGAAGAACTGATAACCGATGGGGAAGAAAACTTCTTTAGTGACGACCATGACCGAGGACGACCGGCTGAACGAAGGCCTCCCCCTTAGACTGCCACACTGTACGACAACCTGCCATTTGCATCCACTAGTTGCTAGTGGGAGGCCTTTGGACATGATCTTTGTCTTGTCCATGTTCATTTTAAGACCCACGGTCGGTGACGTTCCATAGGTCTGTTGAACCCTGGGCAATGTTTCCAGTCAGCAGTATAAAGCGAGAGCGGCAGCGGCAGGTGTCGCCAGGTAACTACAGTGGAGCACCCGGAATGGAGCGGTTACTCCCTCCGCGCCGCTCATGTTTAAAACTTCACGTTCAAACTTATTAGTTTCGCTTTACTACAATCTATAGAGGAGCTAAATCCTCCAAGTTTCAATCATACGGGTAGCATTCTACCTACATGTGAATAAGTTTCTGTAGCTATGTTAACTCAGTGGTTAGTTTGTTAAGTTTCCATGCTGCAGACGTGGGTTCAAGTCCCAACAATGGGCTTGAGCTGCTAGCGAAGGAAAACATCGCGAGGAAAGCATAACCCAGTGGTGGGGTAGTTTTCGGTACTCAGCTGTCTAAAGTTATCTTCAGCAGCATTCCTTGAGAGTCCAGGTGTTAGGAAGTTTACTCGACTTATATCAAGTGAGTTGTGGTCTAATAACTAACCTGTCGTCCATTAAAAAGCATCTATTGAAAGGTACCTACTTCTGATACATATTTCAAAGCTCTGCCTTTACTAAAATAAATTTCTAGTGAATATTTTGTTCCTCTTTTGTGTTATGTTTAGGCTGATCCATCGAAATAGTGACGATAGTGATGGTGAAACTAAAAGGCAATTCGTATACCGCAGCACTGCGTGTCGGAGTGTGCGTGCGGTGTGCGTGTGTGAGTCGAACTATACCTATATTAAATACTGGTGTTTGCCTGCAACGCTGAAATGACGTTATCGCTTCGTCAGCGTTCTCTAGTGATGGGTAGATGAGGAATTATTAATATCGATAGCGACATTTTAGAGCTATGTAGTAGATAGGGCGTTACAATTTATGTATATCATCTGGTCTAGATGGCCCTGTTCAAAGTACTTACAACAAGGAGGTACGTAAATAAATTATTTAAGGCTTAGGACATTTCCTATAAGCTGATGGCCTAGTGGTACAAATTTTCCATACCTCCTTGTATGACCTAGGCCAAAATGCACATGCCTTTTAAATAATTAGGCATTACTACAGTAACGAGTTGACAGACAGGAGAAATTCTATTTTAATTGACTTCTTGACAACAAACTTGGCTTCTTGACAACAAACTTCCTTTGTAAAAAACATTGAGCAAAAACAATGTCCGCGCTAAAACTCAGCGCGCGCTATGGAGACCGCCGACTTTTTGAACGACTTGAACTACGATTAGAGAAAAGCGCTCAAGCATACATTGAACACTATACAAGCGACATAACGTCTAAATTCTAAATTTAGACATTCGAACAAATGTGAACTATATAATGCACGTATAGGTATGTACAAAGGCACTCGGACGTTATTTGACTATTTTCTCTTAGAAATTGTGACTCTTTAGATTTATTAGCTCATTGGTAAAAAACATTTATTAATGTGGCATTTAATTATAAAAGGTCTGCGGTATTATTGTATAAATAGAACATTACTTAATTTTCGAGCTTGGACAAAAAAACCTTTTATTCAAGCAACAAAACGAATACCTGAGATAGTAGTTTCAGAATGAAATTTATCGAAAAGCAAAATTCAGTTTGTTCATGGCAGCCTTATGCGTCGTGCCCATTGAACGCCTCTGCGGCGTGTTCGTGCGATTTATTCGGTCTTTTGTCCGAACGCGCCGCCGGTGGCGAGCGCCATCGCATCGTGCTCACTGCAGATCGCGCGAACTACGCTATCGAGTTACATGTATATTGTATAGTTATAGGAATACCGTGAAGTAACTTTGTATAGGCTCAGTAGCTGGTCCTAATGTTAAACTGAAAATGTCACCGGGGTGGTTTGATTGTTCCGTTTATTGTAGGACAAACAAACAAGACTGACGAGTAATTTATTTCCAAAATTAAGAATTGGTTATAATTCAGCTCGCACTCTATCTCCAGTAAATTAGTTATCGAGTTAGTTTGGCTATTACCGAGTTACAGAGCGTAGCATACCGTAACTGAATTAGTCCTCTCGGTGTGTGGCTCCAGCTCCACCTATACGGTATTTTTTTGCCAAAAAAATAAAACATCTAACCTTTAAACTTTTAGAGCTATTGATACGGCCTCCAGTGGCTCAGTGGCAACATAGCTACCCAATGATCCACAGGTCTCGTTCAATTCTTAGCCGTAATGTTTGAACGACTGTTGGTCAGTGATTGCTTGTGTTCCAAGGTATTGACACAGGAGACCCTCGTGGGATGGTATGAGTAGGGAGGATTTCTTCCTAACGTCCCCACCGAAGTTCCTCCCAGAGGCGAGGCTGGAAACAAAGCAAAGTGTTATTTATTAACATTAGTGTTAGTGTGGGAAGACGAGCTACTGAGTTCTCATTACTCGCGCGGCTCACACGTCGCCTCGCAGGAAATTTATTGAGTTTTTCAATTGTGGAATAAAGTCTAGTTTTGTATTCAGCTTATTTCACTCAAAGGGCCCGATGATAACTCTTCTACTTAAAAACTTAAGTTTAAAACATGATCGCAGATAAACACGGACCGTATAAAAGTGATCATGACGAGATATACTATGGCTCTTCATAGCTATCAGCGCCATTCTCTTGGATGAGATCTAAACGAACCTTCCGAAACCAGAGCTGGTCGCTGCTGCGGTGTGCTCCTGGTGCAATTTCTGATCCGATACAATATCACTATACTCGTGTCTTCATCAGCTTCCTTTTTTTGTTTTTTTGCACTTTTGATGTTTGGACTTGTGGCCGATGCTGGGCTATGAAGTACTCTTGCTTGGGTAATATAGATATATTCCCGAATAGAAGTCAACCAGTTAGATTGTTTTGTACTTCATCATCATCATTATCATCAGCCCGGAGACGTCCACTGCTGAACGAAGGCCTCCCCCTTAGATCGCCACACTGTACGACAACCTGCCATTTGTATCCACCGGTTGCCCGCGACTTTTACAATGTCGTATCCTAGTGGGAGGCCTTCCTACGCTGCGTCTTCCGGTTCGCGGTCGCCACTCAAGAACCTTTCATTCCTATCGGTTATCAGTTCGTCGAGCGAAGTGGCCTGCCCATTGCCACTTCAACTTGCAAACCCTGCTAGCTATGTCGGTGATTTTGGTTCTTTGGTTGTGTACTTACGTATTATAGAATAGAGTGACAGACAAGTTAGCGTGTCACCTGATGGTATCTCGTAGTGAATGTGTTAGCACGGTATGTGAATATCTATCTGTATAGTGCGGTAGGTAATGTCAATGACCTCCGCCTCGCGCCTCGAACTCTAAGCGCCTTATAATAGGCTCAGTAAAATGTAAAGCAAACACGGCTGAACCAACAGACTCTCTAAATACATTTGAATACGAAAGGCAACACAATACTCGTATTTGATTAAACTAAAAAAAGATGACTCCAATATTGGAATGTAAGCACACAAAGGCACACAAATTAAATTGAAATGAAACCTAATGCCGCCTGTGAACAGAGGACGCGGCGCGGCGTCGTGTGTCCCTCCACTCAGCGAGTACACACTTGGTACACACTACACACACTGAGCGCCTGCCACGCCTCCTTTCAGATGTAAGGCCGCAGCTTTCAGCTCGGTGGCTAAGCTGGCGCAGCCACGAACATTATTTTATCAGCATACTCGTAGTTTAGTTGATAATAAATAACACAATAACTACATTTTTATTTTGAATGTATGTTTTCAAGACATCAATAGCCAGAAGACGTCCACTGGTGGACGAGCGTCATTCACAAAATCGACACGACGAGGGCCTAGAGAGGGGTTGCTATAATTAATCCCTACGCTTGGCTTGGGGATCAAAGAATGCTCACCACCGTTAAAAGAGAGGACGCTGTTGCCCGTTCTCCGGTGGTTCTGGGCGCACTTTTAGGACATGAAATTAAGATGTATTTATTGAGATTTAAAACGGTCAGGCCAATTACATTAGAATCTCAAAATCATAATTATACATACCAAATATAATAAAAGGAATACAATTAAATACAAAAACAGTTCACAATTCAAAAATAACAGTTAAAAAATATATATAATAATTTAACATAAAAGTAAGGAATAAAATTAAAAAGTCAATAATATTTATTTAAATGACAGAAAAACATAGCAATCTAAAGACCAAAACGTCGTCAGAGTTAGTCTTATTGCATCGATCCCACTGGTCAGTTAAACTTTCACAATAAGTCTGGAAAGATACAATAAGGGTCTTCCAGTTGTCAAATACAATGTCTAGGTCAGTGTTGGCCGCAAGGAGAGCATTGAGGTGGCGGGCGCGAATTAAAGGCGACACAGAGCTGGCCACCGTGCGACCGCTGTTACATATAAAATACTTAAATGATGCCTCTGACCGCGCCTATTTGCCGGGACTCCGGGTCCGTCTGGTACAAACAACGTTAACAGGAGGTTATGCAGGTCCATAGAGTCGACTGCACCTCTAAGTACCTTACAGCATATACCTACCCAGGTCCAAGTTAAGTAGTTTCAAGAGTAAGTATTACGTAACGGTTTTAGCGCTATAATGTGTTTTGAACTTTTGTTTATCCTCAGAAATATAATTAAAATGAGTATATTAGTTGGGCTGTACATGAACGTATATTTGAGTTTTATTATTATGGTTATGTGCACGACGTTTGTCAGCTATTCCAATTAAAGAAACACCGATAGAATAGAATTTTGCCAGAAACTACGATCGTAAACGCTCACTCCATTTTAGTGCCCGAAGTTTTTACTACGGGAGTTGTCCGACACGCGATAAAATCAACTTCGCACACAAAACACATTCGTTAGCCAATCCAGGGTACGTCAACACGCGCATTCTACAAAATACTGTTATGATTTTCTAGTTTTATCTGTTGGGTATATATTTTTAATTTTGGTTTTAAGTGGCAATCTATTGTTACTGTACTGGCAACATGAAATGGCGCCATGATTGGCCAAATTGGCCGATCTTGAAACAATTAGCTTGGCGCACTTATAACCCATTCAGAAGGCTTTTCCCAGAGTTTTATGTAAGCCAATCAGGACACAATGGAACATTAACTGCATCCGCGTTAGTGTTAGGATAAAAAATGGTTTTGTGGATACATTCAACACTTACTTCTTGAGGAGACAACATCTTGATAGGCTGCAGTAGTTATAACTATATTAATTCTCTACCAAATGTATTACTGTGCTGTATATCGTCAGTTGCAGGTTCAATTGTGGTAACTGACAAAACACGTAAAATGACTTGAGTATACAGTTTTTTTCAGTTTTTCTGCTCTTTCGAATGGTATATTTAAAAAAAACTTCATTAGTACAGTATATTATACTGTTCTAATGATCCTGAATAAAAGTTATTGTGGTTTAGCGGTTGAATTTTGATTTTATCAAAATACTTTCAAAAGTAAAAAAAATATGCACAAATTTTAAATGGTCTGAAAATATTAGGTTTACTATGAAAGTGTATCGCACAGAGAGCTTACACGAATCCGATGAATCACTAATGAGGTTTACATTTTTATTTTCGTCTACCTTCAATATATTGAAATACGATCAAGTGACATTTTAAATCGGAATAATAAAGAATTACGAGACTTAATTGAAAACTGTGTAATAACCGGCATTATTGGAAGCTTTTATCAGAGTTAAACCCAGGTACAGTGAAACTGTTGTCCAACAAACAACATTTAAATGAGATAATACGCGTTTATTCGTAACTGTAATGGATGCAACCATGGAGCTAACAACTTCTAGAGGAGACAGCGTACTATTAGTCAATATTTTTATTTAATAAATATCAGAATAAGCTTACGTTTGAACGCCAACTCGCCTCAATCTCCGAATTATTGCAGTGACATTGGTATACTGCAATTCTACGTCAGCTACTTGCTATAAAACAAAAACATGTACAGTCCACACACAAACATATTTTTTTGAAAAACACTACATAACACACGCTCATATCTCTAGCCAAGTCAAGTCACTCGGACTTGATCAAGTGTAGAGTAATAATCACCGTAACTGGTACGTCGTTTGCCCGTTATTCAACTGCCAAGTAGTAGTGTGCAAGCATTACTGTTTTTCTGTTTGAAAGACAATATTACCAGAGAAAATACTGGCTATGAAGAGATTTGACATCTAATAAAGTAACAGTAAATTCAATAAAGTCACAGACCAATATCGTCATTGTATCAATATCTAAGGGTGACGAGCGCAGTGCAGTGCAGCGCAGGATTATGTTCGCAAGTTCACAGTTCTGGCACTGCCGCTGTTATCAGATGGCATGATGCTTACCACCGAGCAAGCGTCCGGCTCGTCTTGTCTTTACATTTCATAAAAACATCGTCTGACTTGCAGCTTCTCCCCTCGTAAGTGGCATTGGGTGGAATCGACGAAGAAAGTCAGAGCGCCGCATCCAGAGCGGCCTGCGCTGCGTGCGGCCGGCGGCGCGGGAGCCGCGCGACGCAGCCCGCGACCTAATTGAATGGAATAAACGCGCAACTAAGCGATCGCAGCCGCGACCCGGAATATCGCATTTAGTACCGTTCGCGCGCATTAATTAGTTTCAGTTAAACGAGCAGGCCGCGCCGCTGCTGAGCTGCTGAAACTAAAGTTAATGCAGTGTTTGTAGTGAATTTATTGCACACTGGATGCGCGTTCCGCTGATTCAAATTGTCTAGCTTTGGGCGTATTTTTCTGAAATAAAAAGAAACATCACTTGAGAGGCTGTTCCCATTCCAGGCTAGGTGCGATCACCATCTTAGACCAGACCCTCACTTAGCTTCAGGTGAGCTGTGGAAAATACCTAGCCTCAAGCATAAAAATCCATTGAAGTCCTACCTAATCAATAATCTTCCTCATCAAAGACCGCGTACTCGTTCTATAGTACATATCGGAAGATATGTTTTATATTGTTCTGTTATTTTTCTTGGGTCGTTTGCGGAATTGTTTTGTTTCCCCGGCGGCGCCCGAGCCGGGCTCGTTTCCTGCGTGTTGACGTGTTTTCCATACGTCGCGTGGAAATAATATCGTTTATCAATCTCCGCGCGCTCCTGTGGATAATAACTGGCGCGTGTTCCCGCACTCGGCTCTCTATCTACAGCGGACGGACTCGACACGTCTGCTGTCTGTAAATGTTCACAGTGAATCCGTCAAATAGCGATGTTCTATTGTTTACCAACAATACTCGTACTAGCATCGTTCCTACTTATCTTTATGTTCTTAATGTTCAACAAGCCAGCTCTGTGCTCTGACAAGATGATTGGCTCAGTAGTACCGCCAGAGGTTCAGGTCCGATACTCTGTCGGGATGTTCTTTGATTTGAATGATGAATGTGAGTCTACTTTGAGTGTGGTTTTAGTTTTAATGTGTTTAATGGCATTTTCCACAAAGAGGAGTGAAGAAATAAGTGTCTATTCAAATTTTATTCTGTTATTTAAAAAAAAACACTGATGCAATAGATTATATGCACATATCGGCAGAATAGATTGGACTACACCTATCAATACGATCATAATTATTTAACTCTATTTTTGGTGGAATAAAATTCATTTCATTTCATTTCATATATTTTTATTATATGTGATAAGTAAAGCAGTGTACACAAACCAGTATAGTTCCGAGCCCACTCCGACAGACGACGGCTGATATAGGGGTATTTACGGCGATAGGATTCACATAAATCTTCTCCATTCTCCTTCAAACAAATAGATAACAAACAAATAAGAGAACGTTCCAAAACAAAGATACGCAATTATTTTACTAGAAACAATATATCTAATTCGAATAATAACTTGGGCATTACTGAATTTTTTCTTAAAAATGGAATTGATACTGTTTATTTATCGTGTCAATCGAGTATATTGGATGCCATTACAGACGTGGATTCATCTGAATTTGATCAGCAGCCGCTGAAGCAGGAGCGACTGTCACGCGCGAGCTACTACTCATGCACGTCGCGTCGGTGGGAATGGAAGAGCTCAGATATACTTCACTCGGAGAGGTGTATTCTCTCTATTGAATATCCTAGTAGGCACTGTAACCATTATATGCTTACCTACACTCGCAAGCTTTGCAGGGATTAACCTGTGAGGGGTTTATTCCACTATTGAGCACCACACAAAAGACATTAAAATCTTGAAGGATTTGAGTGAACCCCACAGACACTTGTAAGCATGTGGTTGTTAATATATGTGTAATTGTGTATTGAAAAGTTTGTGGTGTGAAAATAGGTGATGGTGAAAGGCATTGAAGCTTTTTCCAGAAATTACATCTGGATAGATTTTGACAGAATTCACCATACCAACGTTGTCAGAATATTTGTTAAACTGTACTCTGCATTAGTATAATCTATACACGTAGGCGTTACTAATAGTAAGTAGGTTGTATAGGACACAACAAGTGATATGAGGGTATACATAAACATCGCTCCTTGGAATGTTTGCATTTTCGTCTCCTAGGTACAAATAACACACAATCTCTCGAAATGTCCACTGAATAAGTCACTTCATGCTCAACTAACTACGATCCGTTGCTTACAAGCAGACGACTGCTCCCCATTAAACTTGATTGCAATAAAGTTGACGCAGTCATGTGCATGAGTTCAGTCCTCTCTAGCGTGATTCACACGCCTACTGAACATATCACTCGGACGCTACCGTCGAGTAGTCGTGTAGTGTGTGTAGTTCTAGTGGTCATGTATTCACTATGTTAAATATAAGCCAAAGGATTGTATAAAGTCGATCGTCTTTACAACCTTTATTTTCTATCCTTCGCAGAAATTTGTTCAGAATCAAGATACTTACTGTTTATTTACTTATTATCGTGTAATAGGATTTGTGGGCCCCGGCGGCGGCGGAACAATGGCTTGCAGTAATCAGGTGTGAGCACCGCCCGCCCACCCGGCCGGCCGCCCGCCCGCAAGGCGGAGAATTACGACAAATAAATTAAACAATATTTCAGTTTTACAGCGGAAATTAGCGGCGGCGAGCAGACCACTTCCGGGGGAAACGGAACGCAACAGAGGGAATTAATTATACAAAGCACAATCATTATTTCTCTTAAAACAGGATGATTTTTTAAATTGGCAAAGATAACTAAACAGTTTGTGGAGCGTTAGGATTTGAACTTGAGTAAATGTCGAATACCCACCGATCCACGAGAGCATTTCTCTCTGGCATCAATTACGCGTGACGAAGTCTGTAATGCTAATATAATTCCACGCTCGTAGTACCAACATGCAAGTTTAGTAAGGTTTAGCTAGAATCACACTTGATCGCATACCACAGCATGGGTATAATTTCCTACACGGTGTTGACCTGCTCTCGTTATATAGTTGAAGATGTGTGACGCTTACCGAATATTCCTCTTCATTCGAATCGAGCTGTTGGCTTTTATATCGCGCTACATTTCCTGCGATATCTGGTGCCTCGAGCTCGTTGTGGGTATTTGCAGTTTTTTCGCCACGCTGGGTCGAAATAGCCTTCAATTTGGCTTGATGGTCGGTGCAGCGGAGAGTAAATTCACTTCGACTTCGGGTTCAGCTTTTGGAAGTTATCGACTTTTTTGTCGGAAACTGGGCCAGTATTCTGCTGTTTTTGCAATTTAGTGGAAGAAAACGCAGCTGCAAGACAATGGCATTTGGTTGAGTGTCGTAATTGTCGTTTCCCTAAGCCCGCAGCTATACCGGGACTCGTTCCAGAATTCCCCCGCGCTGGCTGTCCGGCGGAATGGCCCCATCCGTAGAGATGGAATAGCCCACAGTGCAATGCGGGAGTTTGTCACGGATTGAAGCGTAACAGAATATACCGACAACTTTACGTTCCGGCCGGTAGGTATACAGCGGATACAGTGAGTGATTCGTTATTCTTAAAATTTGATTTATATTATATAAATTTAATAATTCCGAGCAATCTTTTTTCTCGGTTTAATTATTTGTATTATGTATAAATCGGTCAGCCAGTTAATTGTTGAACTAATGGAACGCTTAAAATGTTGCCCCCAACTCTGCTTAAGTTCAAACCCGTCCTTAAAGGATACAAGCTGCGAATCAATCTCCCGTGGACCCGGGCGCTAGGACTATCAGCCAACACACACACTGCAGCCTTCGAGCTAAAATGTAAGTTCGTATAGGCTAAGTAGCGAGCCCTAGCGTCTGAGTGAATGTGCCTCTGACAGGGCTCGCAGGTTCTTCTTATATTAGTATGTACTTAGTAGTTATAGCGCTCGAGGTGTCGAGGTGTAGGAGCACGTCTCTGTGAGTTCTCAATCAATCGAGTTCCAGCGTCGGTACTTCAGCTGCAAAGCTCCGCTTCCGAGTTCCGTTTATTGCTTTTTATGCCACATGTGCACTTTTTTGTACATATATATGATTATAACGCTAACTAGATATTTGTAGCGTTATAAATACGCGTCGATATATTAATCGAAATTATATGATGGCGCAGCAGTTTTAATAAATAATTAAAAAGGTTTTTTTCTGTCTATTGTACCGTTTTATGGCAGTTTGTATTGGTTCAAAATATAATTATGCGTTGCTATACGGTATGCCAACAATTAATATGAAAAACTATTAGTAAAAGTTCTATTACTAAGTTCTTTTTCTTTTTTTGTACTGTTTAAATTTGTTATGAGTTTATATTGTCTTGTCTTGTGTACAAAATGTGTTTTTTCTACAAATAAAATATTGTCTATTGTCTATTACATTACCATTATGCCACACTCAATATGCCAAAGTAAATTAGGAGTTAAAACAATATGCGAGACTAGAGGATACAGAGAGTATAATAGAGATTGGAATCGCTGGGCGCGCGATAACTTAGTTACGGGCGTGGTGTGATTCCATAAGGCAGGTAATTAATTAGCGGCCCTTCATTAATTCCTAATTCCATCCTAATGTCATTACTAACGTAATATAGAGTCACGTGGAGCTCGCGTGCACGCATCACACGCGCAGCCGCCTGCCTGGCCGTGGGACCACACGGGACCTGCATTATCTCAAAACGGAAAACAATCCCAACTGAGAGACTTAAACACACAGCACAGATGGAAACAGCATAACAGGCCCAATATTGCGCAAAAATTTATAAAACCTCCTTGGTGCTATAATATCCTTTGTCATTCGAAAACTAAGGCGTTGACATTCTGGTGTGCGTGCAGTTCGCGTATGTGAAACGTAATTGTAGCACCAAGGATGGCTTCACTCCTTTTCGCGTAACTTTACTATTGCTCTATCTATACTATTGTTTTATTTGCTTTTGCATCTATACATTTTTTTTCATAATTATCTTTCTTCTCTTTATGAGATTCTCATGTAACCTCATGTAACCTCAAGTCATAGAATTCAATTTGGTTAATTTTTAACAGAGCTTATTGCATTGATGTTATTTATTTTTTATAAGAGTAATAGCAAAACTTCAGTTAAAGTATTTTTTATAGCTACCAATAGCTAAGTAATTAATAATCTTATTTGTTGTTCGTGTTCATGTATATTTGTGTATGATGTCGGCGTCGGTAGAGTTAGCGAAGTATGAGGGTCTAATAGTTACTGACCGCATCGAACTTGTAAAGATAGCTGACTTTATAGACGGGTCACTCGGTGTTTTATTTCTTCTTACGTACTCACGTATATATATATATATATGTTTCACTAAAAATCTTTTAAATATTTGTTGAATCTTAGTACTGCAGGGCACTGCGCTCACCATCTTGAGATAGTCCTGCTACTTTTTTTTTATTCAATCTTATGACGAGACGAGCAAGACGTTTACCTGGTCTTACCACCACGTCACGCCTGCCACTAACAGAAGCAGTGCCAGAATTGTGAACTTTCGAACACAATCCTGCGCCGCACTGCACTGCGCTCGTCACCCTGAGATATTAGATGTTAAATCTCTTCATACCCAGTAATTTCTCTGGGAACATTGCCATTCAAACCGGAACACAGTAATGCTTGCACACTACTGCTTGGAGGTTGAATAACTAGCAAAGGTGTGGTACTTCCCCAGGCGGACTTTGCAGTCGAGTCCTACCAATACAACCACAAATAATATTAATATGTCGTATTTCCCATAGCTACTTATATTTAATTTTAACTAACATATCGTTTGTGTTTAGCTATATCAACATTTGAGATCGCGACAGACAAATAAGGAACACCTTAAGAAAAATACCCATTAAAGGACGTAACAGATTGTTTCACGAGCCATGAAGTGAAGATCGATGAGATTTTACTTCAGTATTCTTGTTTTTGCGCTGTGGTGGCGTTCCGGCCCATTTGTCAGGGTCTCGACAAATCGCGGTCGATACTCGCCTACAGAAATAATTGACTCATCTTACTGTATTGACACTTTGCTGCGACGCGACGTCGAGTACTTAATGGTTCTTCTGAGAGTTTCTATGAAGTTGTCAGACGTTGATTTAATAAATGATAATATAAAAAGATAATCCATTTCTTTTACTATCAAGTTAGGGTAGATGACTGATGTTTATATCGTTGAAACCAATAGCTTTGATGAAGAATTTAAGTAAATATAATATGTTTATTGAATAAATAATTTAAGTCCGTTATTAATGTTCTGATATATAAGCGTTTAATGTTTTTGGTAGAGAAAACTCTGTCCTTTTCTAATAGATGAAAAAAGTACAGAGTGAGTTATCGGCTGAACAGGTCGGCGTCCGACCACTCCTGCGAGACTCGGGACTCGCACTAATGTTTTATTACGCACTCTCGCTGAGCTGTTGTTGTTCCTTGAATCGAATATACAGGGTGTTAGTTTGAATACCGTTATCCTTCTAGGATATCATTGTACTCATCCTGAAATCACGAAAAAAAACAGCTGTTCCATACAAAAAGGTTCATCGATCTTGGACAAAATGTATGGAACAGCTGTTTTTTTTTCGTGATTTCAGTGTTGGCCCCATAGGAAAAGTTGTTCATAATGATGAGTACAATGATATCCTAGAAGGATAACGGTGTTCAAACTAACACCCGTATAATTATGAACCTATTGGGTTATCGCAAATGTACCATAAGGGATAAAAAAAAATTGAGGTGGTGTAGTGGGAGTGGAGTTAAATAAAATGTTTGCCGATCCCATCGAACGGGGTATCGTTGAAATGAAAATTAAAAGGTAAATTTGAGATTTATAAATCTGGATTTATAAATTAAAATGTACATTGCAGATTTATAAAGCTGGAAAGTATACCAGACCATTATTAGTACTTCGACCCATTTTAAAAGCATTACAGTATTAAGGAGGTATTTTCGATTTTACACGACACGTGACGGTTGATATTAAAGCACGGAATAATCAGGACTAATATAAATATAAATATAATAACTTGAATGAAAATTTTTTTAAGGTTTCCTGGAAGAAATTGCTTAAGATGATAAGGCCGCCCCTTGTACGTACTGCTGAATAATGTACACTGCTTAGTTGTAAGTTGTTCTATATTTCTGGTGTGCAAAAAAGATATATTGTATTGTATTTATAGTTTTTAAGATATTACAGTCGACCAAGACTACTCAAACAGAATTTTGTGATAAACCACAAACAAAATACTTTGCGCACAAAATAGATAACAACACGGTCTATAGACGGATAGAGAGCTGCTTCATACAAGTATGAATATAATATGATGAATGACTGTTTACTTATTTAGTACGTTAGTCTAACGTACGTTATACGTACCTCCACTCCATCACACATCGCAAGCGTGTCACGCACTCGACAGGTTTATAATGTAGGAAAAACTACGAAATTCTAAATGATACCAGAAGACGTCCTGTGCTTCACCAAGGCCTCTCCCTTATAAGGGGTGTTGCCATAATCCCTACACTTGGCAGGCGGCTTGGGGATCGCAGAATGCTCACCACCGTTAACCGAGAGGACGCTGCTGCCCGTCCTCCGGTGGTTTTGGATGCAGTTTTAGGACAAACCCAGGTCCCGGTAAATAATAATCAGTAAAAATTATTGAACAAAGTAATATTTATAATCTAACAAGCAAGACAATAATACAATGTACACAGTACGTTATTCTCGTCCCCGGAGGATGGATTCCAGTCTATACTCGTTCTTCATCGAGTCAGGGACGCTGTCCCACGGTCCCAACGGTGGGATCCCATTCCGGGGGCGTGATGAAAACACACACTGCTATGAATACTGGTTGATTAGATATCAGCACAATATGTCAAATATTTTTATTTAGGTAATAGGTAAATGTTTGAATTAAATTTGCGGTCGAATACATTAGAACACATCCAGTGCAATATAATTATACAAGGTATATGTATGTGTTTCATTTATTAAAAATAAGAGGATAAATGAAGAGTATGAATGGATTTGATATTTTCATTGAAGAAATAATTGACATCGGCTCACAAAGTTCTGAAATATATGCACCCTAAAGTTTTTGGAGGGAAATGATCTGTCTGATAGGAAACTAAAATGTTTATAGCTTTGTTATTTGTTCACATGTTTATATTTTGTGTTGGATTATAAAATATTTTATTGCGAGCTAGCTTTTTTGTGAGTCAATAAGAAAACATGCATATTCCCTATTAAATGTGACTTAATAATCTTTGTGACTTTATAAGCCTGACCCTTGACACTGAGCTAATGAGTTAAGAAGTAGGGCTTTCACTTTTATGATCGATTGAGATGCCTCTTCGATTCTCCTACTCCTGATGACTTCGCTGTAGCCCTGGCGAGACAATCACTCTTTTTAACACAGTTTCTAATTATAAGCTGGCTTTACAATATAATATATATACATATATATATATATATTGTATATATATCGAAAAAACATACCAGACTACATGGTCTATTGTGTATTAAACAATTAAACAAAAAGCTTTACGCCGTAAAAAACGTAAAAGTTGAATTCATTATTAGACCAAACGATCCGATTTGTATAAAAGTAAACGTGGAGTAAAAAAATTTAGAAACCAACATCGGGAATTTCAACTCTGTGCCTGCGTACACAAGTTCTGGCAAATATTATAATAGGACGAAGGCCGGGGTAATTTCCTTGTGTGGCGCTGTGATGAAGCTCTACGCGTGCCGGAGCCAGCCCGAGGGAAATAACCGACGGGAACCAGCCCGGGGGCGCTCCGGCACGCCGCCGCTACGGGCCGGCACACACACGTGACGGATTTTATAATTCTACGAAATCGTGTTGCTAACAACATGTGAATTAACTGCAGACAATTGGAAGCAAGCATTTTTTATCTTGAGTAATTTGTTTCAAGACAACATACGAGCTAGCTGTTAACTGACGTGGAAGATTGATAATGGAGCGCGATCACGATTTACGTAAGTGAATGTTCATCATAATCCCTGTAAGAAGGCTGTTGGTTGTCCAAATAAAATAAAATAAAATAATGTCGGCCTGTGCGACGGAACGAAGTGAACACTGTCCTATAGTGAGCTCCAGTTGCTGTGTACTTACCATAATATCAGATAAAATGCGATTTCTCGCAACGATTAGCAACCCCGGTAAGAGCAAACATCCGTCAAATTCCACTGAGAAAATAAAAAATTAAGAAAATCCATCACCGCGGAGCGAGCGGCGCCGAACTCTTCGTATTAAAGTACCGAGCGGCGCCGAACTCCGGAGGCGGCCGCAAGTTCGCGGCTTTTAAAAAAGATTAAAAGTTATATTAAAAGTTTTGTTTTCAGCTTTCAGCTTTATCATCACTTCGTAAATTCCTAAACCCATTAACTGATTACAGAATTTACTTTCCCATGCGGTTTTTTCTTACTTTTTTGTGGCGAGGGAACATTTGTTTTGTTTTAACGCGCCGGCCTTTTGTTTCACGTTAGCTGCTTTTACAGCTTTTGTACGTAATCTGGGCAAAGTTGCTGCCCCTGGCTAACTTCTAGGAATATAGAAAGGAACTTGTCGTTTTGATATACGCAATAACTACTATGTTCCGATATACTATTAACGAACGGATGTTTAAAAGTAATTTCAATCAAACTGAGCAGTTGTAGGGTAATTGATTAGAAACGTATTTTGGAGGCTGATACTGTAACTCCATATTTAAATTCACATCATTAACAAAACAGCCTTATTCTGTGAATGAGGTCGCTGTTAAAACTGTCACGACTAGAATCAAATACCTAGATTAAATAAGATATTTTGCTTATTTATTTATCAAGATCAAACTGTAAAAGAAAAGCTGTAAAAAACAACCTTATAACATAAAAATCAAGACCTACGAAGGTTCTAAAGTTATCTCGTAGTTTTAGCATAGACGCACTTAAAGTGATATTTATATGTAAGTATATATAAGGATATAAGTAGTTTGCAGCTAACTGAGACCTCGCGAGCCCCACGTCTTCCAAGCCCTTTACCAATAATACCTTTACCTCATATTCGAACTAAATACCTACGTGTATTCGCACGAATTACCTACTTGCTTAAAAATTTATAAACATACAAACGCTGACTTACCCCGTTAGACACGGACTCCCTCGCTACGCCTCGGTCAATCATGTATATCTACTTACATTGTTGTGTTCTCAAGCATCGTAATTACATATCGCATCGGTGAGATTGAGTACAGTGGTAGTGTTGACCGAGCAAAGATTAGTGTGTATCGGCCGCGAACAGTTTTCTACTCGCCACCGCCGCCGCACCGCCGTGCCGCTGTGCCACCATGCCACCGCTGCTACGCCGCCGCCACAGCACCGCCGTGCCGCCACCGCGCCACCGTCGCCGCACCGCCATGCTGCCACGCCACCGTGCCACCGCCGCCGCGCCAATGCCGCCACGGCGCCGTCACAGCACCGCCGTACCGCCGCCGCGCCACCGCCGCTAAACCGCCGTGCCGCCACGCCACCGCCGCCGAGCCACCACCGCGGCGCCGCAACACGGCGCGCCAGGCAGCAAAGAGCTCTCCTGCAACTACGTTACTGTAACGCTCGGTTAAATTTACACTTCCGACCGTTAGGCCGTAAATATCAGCCAAAACACACCTAACAAATCAGGATTATTTCAACTTCATTTTTTCCTTGGAAACCACCTGTTTCTGTAAACAAATCGCATTCAGTTCATTACATTTATCATTTTGCCTAAAAATGAGAGCGTGTCCTAAATAACCTAAATACGCGTACCTACACCTTCATGTCTACCTGTAACTACACGCCTACCTGCAGGCCAATTCAGCTAACCAAAGCCAAACCGCTTCCCATGCGTTTCCGCTACTTTTCCTGCCAGACAGCTAACGATCGTGGTCCGGCCAAGCGTACCTAAAGTTCATCGAAACCGCAGACAAACTGCTCATCGACATGGACATCGCACGTTTATAAAACTTTAAGTATGCTTGGCCGGACCATGACCGTTAGTCGGCTGCTGTCAGAGGAAGAGTAGCGGAAACGCATCAGAAGTGGTTCGGCTTTGGTTAGCTGAATCGGGGCCCTGCTGCACACACTCGCGACGTCACACTGGCGGTGCGGTGCCGCTTGCGTGCGACTAGCTGCGGCCGCCGGAGTTACACGTTTACAGGACTCGTGCTAACAGTTTTCAGATCAATTCTTTCTAAATATCAGACGTTTAGAACAGCCGTACATTTCTATGAAGGGTGTTTGTAAGGTACCTATTTGAGGCGTGAACGTACTTGTCCTGCGTCTGGCAGGAAATTAAAGGCGCCAAGTCTACAACACACAACACGTATTTGAGTAACAGATGGCTGCTCTTACATCTCGGCAATCTTTCTCCGGTTTCATGTGAAGGGCGACGGAAAGATTTCTCGTTGGCAAAGAATGTTGGTAATTTGGTCGCGACACCAGCCTCCGGTAGATATACTAGGCGCTGGGGCTACATATCATAAGAGCTAAGTTTATTTGGTCTATTTCACTAGAACTAAGGACGAAACACCTAATTACAAAATCTCTAATGGTTGTTCGGTCTAACGGTTATTATACATAAGTTCGTTCGATTGGTCTAGACTTAAAAGGCCAAAAGAATTAATAACCCAATGGTTTATCGGTCTAAAAAATAACTGGTCTAAGTTTGAAATATCTTTGGTACATCTACTGCACAAGTGATCGTCGTCAGCTATAAGACGTCCACTGCTGGATGAAGGCCTCCCAATAGAGGGGTATTGCCATAATCCCCACGCTTGGCAGACGGCTCGGGGATCGTAAGGGGGGCACAATAGATCGTAAGGTTGAAATATCTAAAGTTTCTTAAGCCAACCAATCTTTAATAATTATGTTCTAATTTATTAACAACAAGCTGGAAACTCTTACTGTGACAAATGAAGTCGTATGATTGTATCACAGTAAGTTCATGTGTGTTCCAGAAATAAAAATCCGGTAAAAATACCTACTTAGATAACATACAAAAATATACGCGCCAACAACGCGCATTTATTTATTTATTATTAATTGCTTGTCACACTTACAGCTACGTCAAGGCGTGTGACAAGCCAGCAGTACATACAACAACAATAATCGATGACAGTAAACCAAATATGACCGGCTTCAAAATCATATACATACAATATATATATATATATATATGGCGGGCGTATATGTTTACGCGCGCGTGTATAGTATTTTTTAATGTATGTATATGATTTCGGAGCAGTTTTAAATACACACAAATACATACATTACAAATGTATGTATGTATGTATAATTATGATTTGGAAGCAGTTTACTTACAAGCAAACTAATAAAAAAAAACAAGCTAAGCGCATATCGCCCGTCTCGGTTCTGT
The DNA here is from genome assembly GCA_905404285.2 of Erannis defoliaria. Classification (NCBI taxonomy): domain Eukaryota; kingdom Metazoa; phylum Arthropoda; class Insecta; order Lepidoptera; family Geometridae; genus Erannis; species Erannis defoliaria. Next base: position 17,100,918 of record FR990087.1, read on the forward strand.
CACTGGAAGAGATGGAACTACTGAACCGATTTTGATAAAATTTATATGGAACTACCTCTGAAGTATTACCTACCAAAAAAAACCATTAATATCAATTCATAATTGCCGGAGTAATCGCGTAACATACATACAACAAAAAAAACCTACAGTCGAATTGAGAACCTCCTTTTTTGAAGTCGGTTGAAAATCACACCAAACGAATATTATATCAAATAAACATTATACCATTTGAATTAAACATTATCACAACCGTTGTTATATCAAACAAATTTTATTAGAAATAAAATAAAAATGAAAAGCGACCCGCTCTTGACCGATACATAGTTTTTAGTTTAGGTCCATTAGAGCAAATATATATATTAGACATTTTGAGCTTAGATTACAGGACAATTGGCGATTTTAAAAATATGGATTTCATACTTAGCCGAAATAACATTAGGCTAATTGTATTTAGATCAAACGTCCATTAGATCAAGAGTTTATTAGCAATTTTGAATTTAGATCAATTGAATCATTAGAGATTAGAGATTTTGAAATTAGGTGTATCGTCCTTAGTTCTAGTAAAATTAAAGCAATTAAACTTAGTTCTAATGATATGTAACCGGCGCGAGACTCGACACTCGCGACTATACTATTTATAGCTTCGTTTCTAATAAAATAAAAAAATAAACAAAATTAATTAGATGCCAGTTCAAAGCTTGTAAAGCTCTGCTTTTTGATACTCATACAATACACACGCGAGTAAAACTGCAACTACAACGCATCGAGAATAAAATCATAGGAAAAAGGACACAGAGAAAACAAACATCACTAGATGTAGCGTCGTTGGGCGAGTTACTCCCACAGCAGGATACTCTGGGTTTGCGAGAGCTGATGAGCTACTCGAGAATAGGTCTACTCTTCTGCTTCGCTACACTACAGAACGTATGTGAATTTTGATTGAACGTTTAATTTGTGCGTTACATCTAGTTATATTTTTAATTTTTGTGCGTTTTTTTCCTTTGCATTTTATTCTCAATGAGTTGTTCCATAGATTTTAATAGGCGAGATGACTGTTTTTTTTTATTGTCCTATTAAAATGTGGCCCATAAATATAGCTGATTAATGAAAAGAAAATGAAAATCTGATCAAAAATAAGCAACTTATAAGCATTTTAATATCATTCTAGACAGCGAGGCGTAACAGCAAATCGTGACGTCACTTCTCAGTACGCCATATAAATTCTATTCTGACAAGTAAGGCGTGACGTAATTTTTTGTTTTGTGGGCAAGGGACAGAGTTGTCTCTAACGAAAACTTTAAACGCTCAAAATAAAATAAAATAAATAAAATATCAGAACATTATTAACTGATTTTAATATTTTTTTCGTTAAACATACTATATTTACTTAAATTCTTCATCAAAACTATTGGTTTCAACGATATAAACGTCAGTCATCTACCCTATTGTATGCGTCCATGCAAGTATTTCTACAATGAAAATAGTTTTATTATGATGAGTCTAAATGACGACTAAACCTTAACACTTTTCAAATATACAACATGTTCAGGCCCCGACTCGGCAGCTGGTCTCCAGACAGACGTGTCTCCGGTCACCTATGCCGCGCGGTGGAGCGGTAACGTAACAAGGACACCCTATAATAATAATATTACATTAAACTTAGGAAGATACTTCAAAGTGCGACACATGACTCGAACGTCGTAAATGTAACTTTATTTTCGTTTCCTGAAGAAGGAAATAAAATAGTTACTGTTGTTCTTATCAGCGGCATATTGCCGTAGCGGCGTATAACGGCGCTGTAACGGCGCTATAACGGCCGGTCGGGCGATGCGAGAGATACGCGAGACGTCGCCGCGGCTCGACGTAATGAACTTCCGGCTGATAGCGAGCGCTCCGCTATGGGTTATGTGGGCATCAGGCGGGTGATTGATTCGTCGCCGTAATTGGACCGCCCTAGTTTAGTGGATTATGTGTTATATCCAAAAATCATTTTTATACTTTATTCAGGGAAGGGAAATGTTTTGTTCCAGGAGCTCAAGAGTCGATTTTTTTACAAAAAGTTAATAGGTACTTGCACTACAATTACGTAAAATGTATTTAAAAAAATATCAGCTCCATTTATTCAGCCAGCGAGCTGTAGTGGTCAACCTGCCGACATACGGATTGAACAGCAATATATTAGTGAAAGCATTTAGAATAAATACATGTAGCATTATACATAATTTACATTTACATTTATAGTAAGTATTATATTCTTTTTGCAGTGTCACTAAAACGTTTTTATATTCTACTAGCTGACCCGTCCCGGCTTTGCACGGGGGTAAATACCCATTTTAAGAAAAAAGAAGTTATCAATTTGACACATACACGTATGTAATATTAGCTGTGCCCCGCGACTCCGCCGGCGCGCGGCATGATGAAGAAAAACGATGAAGATGATAATTAAAAAAATGCCTATAATCTTGTCATCACTATACCTTTAAAAACCAAGTACTTTCCATAGAAAGTTTAATCCCCCATTTCACCCCCTTAATTCAGCCCTGTCGCAAAATCCGTTCTTAGCTGGCGTCTCCTACCTATAAACTGCCTATCTGTTAAATTTCAGCTTCAGAGATCAAGTAGTTTTCGAGATTTACTGTTTAGTCAGTGAGTGAGTGATTTTCTGTTTTATATATGTATGTATATAGACTAGAGGTCGCCGGCGACTTCGTCCGCGTACGGACGAAATTCAGCCCGCTCCCATAATTCACCACTTTTTTACTATTCTGTCAGTCAGTCAGTCGGTCGGTCGGTCGGTCGGTCGGTCGGTCGGTCGGTCGGTCGGTCGGTCGGTCGGTCGGTCGGTCGGTCGGTCGGTCGGTCGGTCGGTCGGTCGGTCGGTCGGTCGGTCGGTCGGTCGGTCGGTCGGTCGGTCGGTCGGTCGGTCGGTCGGTCGGTCGGTCGGTCGGTCGGTCGGTCGGTCGGTCGGTCGGTCGGTCGGTCGGTCGGTCGGTCGGTCGGTCGGTCGGTCGGTCGGTCGGTCGGTCGGTCGGTCGGTCGGTCGGTCGGTCGGTCGGTCGGTCGGTCGGTCGGTCGGTCGGTCGGTCGGTCGGTCGGTCGGTCGGTCGGTCAGTCAGTCAGTCAGTCAGTCAGTCAGGACAGAGCCTTTTATATATATTGATTGTAGTGCAGAGCATTCGGCTGGTGCTATGCATTATATGATACATTATGACTGCCACTAAACTGGCCAGCTCCAAAGGTTGTGGTGCATAGAGAACAGAACTGCGCTCGCACACGCACCTCAGTGACATGCGGTAACACGCCGTCGCGCGACGTGGCAGGACGTGCGGCCGGGTGTCGCGCGGCACGCCGTCATGCTGGATGTCTGAGGAGCCTAGACCCTGAACTGGACTCTGCGTACGAAGCATTGCTTCTTCATGTCACCCAAGTAAAACACGGCGTCACTTACTTCCAATGTGTTTACCTCGTAATAGTTTACTCCGCTCGGCAACATTTATCTTAGAGGGAATAAACGATTTCTTTTTTAAAAGGACGATGATTTTTTAATTACGATAAACTACGAAAATCAAATCTGCAAGTAAATCCACGAAACGCAACTAGCATTCTGTAGCTGTAGTTCATACAACAAAGAGTTTCTACAAGTTATTCGAGACGACCTGCAGTAGAATAAAATAAGTGCGGCTACCACGTGACGTGTTTCTGCTGAACTTGGTTTCTGATGAGCATCTGCCACAACGTGCTACGACGTGGCTACGAGGCTACGGCGTAGACGGTGCTACATGACACTAACGTAGCAAGACTACAAAAATTACCTAGCTTAAAAAAAACACACACAGCTTTTAGTATACAATAAAAATAAAAAACTATGAAAATAACAACTATTTTAAAATAAATTTAGATTTTATGAAAATTCGATTTAAATTTCATTAAAATTTTTATTCACTTTCAAATTAAGATCTTATAAATACACTAGCTTTTGCCCGCGGCTTTGCCCGCGTAGTATTGTTGAATACTTGAATTCGGTTAAATCGGGGCCCAACTCAATTGAATCACTAAAATACGTATATTATTGCATTTTCCAAGCCGCTTGCAAGTCTTTAAGTTTGCTTGAGGATGACCAAATTTGGCATGTCGCGTTTGCAATACTTACTTCAAAACAAAGCCGTCTTGTTGAATTTTAAACAGACAGACAGATGGACATGACAGATTAGATGGATGGATGGACATGGAACTTCTGAAGATTGTGAGGCTTCTTTAAAAATATATGTGGGAGATATATCACTGCAGGTCGGTAAATTAGAATGTGATGAACTGGGAATAGTTGGGATGGAAAATGTAGGTGAAATTAATTTGTCAATTGTTAACTGAGTAGGCTGTACCGTAAATGTAGGTGAAATTAATTTATCAGACTGAGCCGTAAATGTTGGTGAATTCAGTTCAGAAAAATATCGGGCTGAAGAAGTTTGGACGGTATGAGTTGAAGACGTTTTGTAATTATTTTTGGGCATCTCTACTGTAGGTGACCCTAATATTATTTCATTATTAATTAATTCGTTTTATTTATTAATGTACACTACACAAAACATATATCAATATTTTATTTCTTATCTTTTTTACGTAAGTATATAATTACACACTCACACATTACTCACACACATTGTCTTTCACACATTCATCACACTAGACAAGTTATATTTTATTTACACAAGCATCGCCGCGCGCGCAATACTATTATGCCAATTTACCGTTACGGCGCAGCGCTGGCTGTGCCCGCGCGCCGCCCGCGCCGCTTTCGCTTGTGAATCCAGCAGTCGCTATTTGCTCTTGCCACGCGAAGCCCGCGTCGCTTTCATGCTCCGCGCGCTTACGTTTTTATTGTTTCTCTTTCCTGATCTTGCCTAAAACTATCTGTGATTCTTCCTTCCGCCTTCTCATTTCTTGTGTGCTGTGTAGTTCGGACAATTATAACTTTTCTATGAAACCTTGGACTTTTCCTTCATATGCACGCTAATATTTACATTAACCTACTACGACTACATATTTCTTCCAAACTGGTGACCTTCGACATGAGCACAGAAAGGGACATCGGCACTCAGATGACCGCGTCGAGCGGATCAGACACGGAGAACACGCAAGTAAACGTAAATACGCGACCACGTCGTGCACACATCAAGATGGCGAGCCCCGCCACGCCCGTTACGCCCGTAACGAGTACTCCGCCGCCACCATTGCACATCAAGATACCTCCCTTTTGGCCTGAAAAACCTGCCATTTGGTTCGCGCAAGGGGAGGGACAGTTTGCGATTATGCGAGTGACGGACGAAACGGCCAAATTTTACCACATATTGGCCACACTCGATCGTCAGTACGCCGCCGAGATTGAGGACATACTTACCTCTCCTCCCAACTACCAGCGCCTGAAGGATGAGCTCATCAAGCGCTTGTCGGCGTCCCGGGAAAATAAGGTGAAGCAGCTACTTACCCACGAGCAACTCGGAACCCGGAAGCCGTCGCAATTCCTGCGCCATCTGCAGCACCTCGCCGGACCAGAGATCCCGGAGGATTTTCTGCGGACCATATGGACCAGCCGGCTACCTACCTCGATGCAGCCGATCGTCGCGTCGCAGTCTACGTTATCCCTGGACGCGCTCGCCGAGCTCGCCGACCGCGTCCACGACATCGCGACGCCGCCGGCGCACCAGGTCGCAGCCACGGTGACGTCATCGACACCGTCAGTTTCGCCGATCGACGAGTTAACGCGCCAGGTTGCAGAACTTACGCGACAAGTGAGCGCCCTGATGGCACAGTCGCAGCACCAACCGCGACCGAGAGAACGGGGTGGAGACCAACGGAACCGCTCCTCGTCTCGCCGCTCGCAGTCGAACTTTCGCAGGTACCCTATCTGCTGGTACCACAGCAAGCACGGAGCGAAGGCGCAAAGGTGCGTAAAACCGTGCGACTATAAGGCGTCGGGAAACGCGACGGGCGGTCAGTAAGTGCGACCGATGACCGCCACATCTCAACGGGTCGCTTGTTCATCACGGACCGCGGGACCAGCACGGAATTTCTCATCGATACTGGTAGTGATATTTGTGTTTATCCGATTTCCGCGCTTCGTGAGCGACGTGCTAAAACTTCATATCATCTTTGTGCTGCCAATGGCTCGGCTATAGACACGTATGGCTATATACAGTTAAATCTTAACCTAGGCCTACGCCGTAATTTTCCGTGGCGTTTTGTAATCGCTGACGTAACGAAAGCAATCATAGGCGTTGATTTTCTTTCGCACTACCGCCTAATTGTCGATGTCAGCCAACAAAAACTTGTCGATAGCCTTACCAATGTCAGTACTGTAGCATGTTTAGATATAAGTAGTAGCCTCGTATCTAGTGTAAAAATAGCGACTGGTGGTGACAGTAAGTATCATAAAATTTTGGCAGAATACCCGGAGATAACCCGCCCCGCTGGTACTCCAGGTATTGTAAAACATAACACTAAACACCACATTCGCACTACACCAGGCCCACCTGTATCAAGCTCTCCACGCCGACTTGCCCCTGATAAATTAAAAATTGCGAAACAAGAATTTGATGCCATGTTAAGTAACGGGACGGCACGACCGTCTGATAGTCCGTGGGCATCACCTCTTCATCTCGTATCTAAAAAAGATAATGGGTGGCGTCCCTGTGGGGATTATAGGCAACTTAACGCACGAACAATACCAGATCAGTACCCGATTAAACACATACACGATTTTTCACACTGTCTGTCCGGTTGTACGATATTTTCGGTAATCGATTTAGTTAAGGCCTATAATCAACTGCCAGTCGCGGAGGAGGACATACCCAAGACCGCGATTACCACACCCTTCGGGTTATATGAATTCCCATTTATGACATTTGGACTTAGGAACGCAGGGCAAACTTTTCAGAGATTTGCTGACAAAATGACACGTGGGCTTGACTTTTGCTACCCATATTTGGACGATTTTTTAGTGTTCAGTAAGTCGTCACGTGAGCACGAAGACCACCTGCGCCAACTTTTCACCCGTATGAAAAACTACGGCGTACTTATTAACACTGCCAAGTGTGTCTTCGGTGCATCCGAGATAACATTTCTCGGGTACCAAATCTCTGAAAAGGGCACCAAGCCACTGGATAGCAAGGTACAGGCGATTTCCAATTACCCCCCACCAAAAACCGTTCGAGAACTCCGACGATTTTTAGGGATGGTGAATTTTTACAGGCGATTTTTGCCTAACGCCGCTCAGATTCAGGCACCGCTGAATGCCTTGCTTACCGGTTCGGTTAAAGCTTCCCATCCAGTTGTCATAGAAGGGAATTCACTTCAAGCTTTCGAGGACTGTAAGAAGAGCCTTTGTAAAGCAGCTCTCCTGGCTCATCCCGACTCAGAAGCTAAGCTGGGACTCGTCACTGAAGCCTCTGATACGGGCATAGCCGGAGCCTTACAGCAGCTGAAGGATGGAGACTGGCAGCCGCTAGCATTTTTCTCTCGCAAGTTGAGCCCCTCGCAAACAAAGTACTCTCCGTACGACCGCGAGCTCCTTGCCATTTACGAGAGCATAAAATACTTTCGGCACATGCTAGAAGCCACTCACTTCACAGTCTATACTGACCACAAGCCACTCTGTTACGCTTTCCATGAGCGGAAATGTAACTGTTCGCCGCGTCAGTATAGACACCTCGACTTCATATCGCAGTTCACCACAGAGATCGTTTTTATCGCCGGCAAAGACAACTTAGTTGCTGACGCACTGTCGCGCGTTGATGAACTGCAGATACCAGTCGACCTTGAAGTGATGGCTGAGCTCCAAGCCACTGATCCAGACCTTGCAGATCACCTTGAAGGCGATACTTCACTACGCCTAATCAAGACGAGCGTACCCGGGAGTCGTGCAGTATTGTACTGCGATGTCAGTACATCGGCACCCAGGCCTTTCGCCCCGCAGCAACTGCGTCAGCAGGTATTTAACTGCCTCCACTCGCTCAGCCACCCCGGCGCTAACGCCACGGCCAAGCTCGTTGCACAACGCAAGAAAATAGCAAAAAAAAAAAGCTAAAGAATCAAAGTACAAAGGCAAAGTAGAAGTTGCGTCAGAACTTATATCTTCTGTTGGAATGGAACTTGGAGATGTAGGAACCTCAACACGTCGCTTAGTTATTTTTTTCGCTACTACTGGAACACGTGGAGTGCCGTTAGAAATTATATCTATGTCTTCTAACAGATACGCATCAAAATGATTTCCCGTAAATTGTAGCCGCTTTATAGGTATTCCTGCTGTACAAAACTTTGCATACAATTTGCCATTTTCATAAACTTCAAACTAAAACTCATATATTTGTCCTGCAGCGGCTAGTTCACACGCAGTGCCCCAACTCGACTGCCGTGACATGTCATCAAAGTATGCAGTCGCAGTGGTGTAGTTGTCGCCGTTTGAATCATGAGACATGATTTCAAACTCCTCCCAATTAGCTACTACATGAGTAACGATGTTTTTTCGCACCTCAATTGCCTTTTCTTGGGTACCGTGCATTAAAAAAGAAAGCGCACGAAAAAGACACGCTCCATCACCAACGAAGGGAACAACATAGTGTTTTACCTTCGCTCCATGAATGAAGAGAAGTTCACTAAGCATTTTAAAAACAAACTAAATAACAATATCAACAGAAATAATATAAAAAAACCTAATAACAAACAATGTAAACTAAAATTTAAAAAAAAAACGAATAACAAACTAAATAGCAATCTAAATAATTAAAGGAACAAATAACGATAATTATACGAAATCTAAATAACAAATGAAATGAAATAAGCTTAAGCATAAAAAAGTATGATAACAAAGAACGCAAAAAGATCACCAAAATATCGCAAGAATTACGAAACTTTGATAAAATACAGTGCTGCACTGATCGCTTAGGTAGGCTCGGTGTGGGTTGGAGTGCGGCGCGCTCGACGTACAGCGCGTCATTATACTCGGGTTTTAACGTATCTGAGCCGACGCGGGATGGACGTTTCGAAAGCGCTGTGCTTGGTGCGTGCACCGGATCAAGTACATGTGTTTAAAACATTTATCTTCTTACGCATAAACACTCGATTAGCTATTATTATTATTAGCTAATCTATAAATATAAAAATATTTTTCAAATGAAAAACTGACCCGTGGCCTTCCAGTTTTTAAATTGTTTGAAAATTCTGAAACATGTTTATGTTTATTTTATCTTATCTCTTAAGTCAAAAAACTTAACAGCCTTAAATGAATGGTTTCGGCAAAATGGTATTTTAATGATACATTGAACCCCTTGCGAATTTTTCAAAATCCTTGAGTGTGCGTTTCTCTGCATCAGCCCTTAACACTAATGGAATATCGGCCTACCCTGATTGGGCCATATTCACTACGCTGGCCCAGTGCAGGTTGGCGGATTCACATACACTATCGTATTTCTTCTCCGGAAACATGTAGGTTTCCTCATGATGTTTTCCTTCACCGAAAAGCCAGTGATATTATCCATGCGTAAGTTTCAAAGAACTAATTGGAACGGGCTCGCCCGGGTTCGAACCCGCAACCCCAAGAATGTGAGTCGAGCTTGATCTCACTGAAGCTACCACAGCTTGAGCTGAGTGTAAGTTTACACCACTCAAAATTTAGTTTAGGCATTTAAAAGTAAGTTAATTTCATATTAAATATTAATTTAGCAGCTTAGGCTGTACAGTATCTATAATAATTATGTCCGTCAAACAGTCGTCTGCGTGGACCTACAAAAAAATTGCCTATGTCCGTTTCCGAACCTTATGCTATAACTACCTATCCAAAAATTCAGCCGACCAATAAATACGCCCATCCCCGTCCCCATTCCCAGCCTCATCCCTATAAGCGCCCCCTTCCTCATCCCCATCCCGATACCAAATGTCATTTTAATATAAACACGCCCATCCCCGTCCCCATCCCCGTTCCCTCCCTCATCCCCATCCCGAACCCCATCCTCACCCCCATCCCGATTTCAACTTTCATCTTAATATGGACACGCCCATTCCCGTTCCCAGCCTCATCCACATCGACATCCCATCCCCACCTGTCCCCACCAAATTCCCACCCATCAATCCCCACCCCATCCCCATCCCGATACCAATTGTAATCTTAATATTAACATGCCTATCTCCGTTCCCAGTATCATCGCCACTCCCACCCCCACATCCCCCTCATCCCCACATCTATCCCCATCCCTATACCAAATTTCATTATAATATGTACAGCCGTTACAAAGTTAAGGAGAAACAAACGTACTATCACTAAAACTTAGTTTTTTTTTTTAACTAACGGGAGCTGATTTTGAAAAAACTGTGACACCCGTATCTTCTTATTTTTATAGTAGAATATGTATACCAAGTTTTGTATCAATCGAACCAGAGAATAAAAAGTTTCATACAAACTTGAACACCCCATTAAACCCCCTTCGGGGTTGATTTTCGAAAAATCCTTTCTTAGTGGGCGTTTACACCTCTCCAAAAACATACCCTCCAAATTTCAAGTCTCTACGTTTAGCGGTTTGGGCTGTACGTTGTCTATATGTCAGTCAGTCAGTCAGTCAGTCAGTCAGTCAGGACAAAGCCTTTTATAGTTATAGAAGATAGATGCGTTATTTCTGAATACGGTTTAATTTTAGTTTTCTTTTTTTTTAAATTTAATTATAGGCTTGCGTTTAACTCGCCTGAAGTTAAATGAAGACGCGGACTACGGTGGAGCTCGCTCGCCGAGATAAACCATTCACTCACGACGTTAAGATATTATGATTATTTGCAGTATTGGCGCTAAACCGTCCAATATATTTTGTCAATACACAATTACAAGAACACACTACGCACACGTTCGTGTTTATCTGTCACGTGTTTATTGTCTAGGACTGTCTGATATCAATCTGTTTGCTTTGAACACAAAAACACTTGTTTGTTTGTGAAAAATAAAATCATTACTTGAATACTCTCTAGATTTGGCAGATACAACCTGTAGGCAGCGACAATGATAAAATGAATGGACGGGAAATAAGCGCACGGATTTTGAAGACTATATATTAAGCGCCAGCTCTCCTCTCGCGTCAGTCCATGCTCTGTCTTTGTGACATGCGAGCCGTACGATAAGACAATACAAACTTTTAATACATGTACATGTACATGTGTTCTCTTTTTGTCATGCAGTAATTAGATTCGCTATCTCTATTTTCCGGCAAATGTAATATGCATACTTTTAGCTAGGTATGCTTGATTGTGTTGTCTTGTTAATTTTGAACGATTTCCAAGCGCTGGGCCCGTCTATTCCATTATCACCGTCGCTGCCTGTAGGCAACTACGTTTGATTGACAACGTCATGCCTATCAGTGGGTGATGTCACCAACGGCTCCAACGGAAGACCAGCGCTGGCTGTTTGCAACCAGCATTATGCTGAGTTGGAACCGATTTGTGGCAAAAAACTATTTTGTACCTATTGTTTTTTGTTATGCATTTCCATTGTCTTGTCTTGTGTACAAAATGTGTTTTTTTTTCCATAAATAATATCTTATCTATTATCTATTACTGACTCTGCCCTGAGGGGGTTCTGCCCGTTGAATAAGCTACCAATGATGATGATGATGTGTGTAGCTTTATTTCTGTTATAAAAAATATAAATATCGAATGCCAGACGCAGACTGGTATTATGTCATTGTATACCCTCCCTGTATCAGATGTAGCCGAGTAAATAAATATCTGCATTAGTAAATAAAACCTATAAAAAGGATTCATAAAAATATAGAATGTAGAACTAGTTTACATTCTAACGAAGACACTTGCGGCTCTTGTATGCTTTCCGATTTGTTGGTGCGGAGTACTCCGACTAAGATAACAAATCTGCCATCTGTACGCGATCGAACCACGATACTTGGAGAATTTGAATCAAAATGAGCCAGTCTGTAGTCGAGCCGCCCAGACGGCAGCGGGTGGGCGCGGGGCGGGCGGGGGCGGGGCGGGGGCCGCCCGGAATCATGCACGCGAACTAACTTGGGTAATTTATGCGCGATACTACTTTCAATTGTTATTTATTGCTGCGCTGAATATAAACTACTAGCTGTTACCCGCGACTTCGTTTGCGTGGACATAATATCGCTGTTATTCTCCGCAATGTGATAGGTACAGTAATTCCTTATCAAATTTTGTCGAGTTTTGTTCAACCGTGAAAACGCTACAAACAAATAGAATCAGAATCTATTACATTCGGTTTTATAATTATTAGTCAGTCAGGGTGACACAAGCTGAGCCGTAAAATCTCTTCGACTGAGTATAACGGTAATGACAGAAATGGTAAAACAAGTCGAGAACATTGTTTTAACAGATTATCGGTTCACGGTACGATTTATAGCTGAGGAAACAAAGATTTTGACTGGAGATGAATAAAGTATCCGCGCGCTGGGTCCCCAGAATGCTTCCCGATGCACAAAAACCACTGAAGAGAGAAGTAAATAGAACGGAAATGTGTCGGGCCGCGCTAGCCGGCATTAGGTGCAAATGCGCTTAAAGACAATTCTGCCAATATACATGTTTTAGACTGAGAATACTCAAAAAGACAATTTATATAGACGCGTAGGAAACCAAACTACATTGCATCGTAATTAGATCAATTTTAATCTGTTGCAAAATAGCATTTCGAGCGTTTTACTTCAAATGCGCGACCAATTATTGGCATTTTTTCGGTCGTAGTTTCTATACAAATAAGTTTAAAACTGGCGACAGCGGTTTTCTATACAATTGCTTTAGAACATTGTTTTGACAGCTGTTCTAACCTAAGAAGTAGGGCTTTCGCTTTTCTGTGAAAAAACAAACCAAGCTGAACATTTCTCGAGCTTCATTGGAAATGTTACAACAAGATCCTGTTGGTTTTTGTCTCGATTCATAACAACGGATGAAACATGGCTTCACCATTACGATCCTGAAACAAAATTACAATCTATGACTTGGAAAAGACCATCATCTCCAACTCCTAAGAAATTTAAGGCGAGTCGTTCCGCCGGATAGATCATGGGCTCTCTTTTCTGGGATAGTAAAGGGGTGGTCATGATAGAATATCTCGACCATGGAGCTACTGTAACGGGCTCTTTGGACGCAGAACAAATAAAAAAATGGCGTAACGAAATACGCGAGAAACGGCGAGTCAAACTAGCAAAAATTGTTTTGTTCCATCAAGATAATGCCCCGGCTCACAAGTCCGCCGTTGCTATGGATACAATTCGTGATACTGGCTTCGAAATACTTGAGCATCCTCCATATTCACTCGACCTTGCCCGTAGTGATTTCTATCTATTTCCGAGGTTGAAGGAGTCTCTGAGAGACCTCGAAAATGATGAAGCATTAGTCGCTGCAGAACAGGAGTTTTAAAGTTTTTAAAGATAGGAATTTTAAGCATAGAAAAAAGATATTCCAAGATGACTATATCGAAAAATAAAATAGCATTTAATAAAAGTTACCGGCAACATACTCATTCTCACTTTTTATTGAACGCGCCTCGTACAACGTGTTACAAAAAGGTGTAGTAGTACTGAAGGGTACGTATACACTCATCATTATGAACAACTTTTATAATGCCAACCTTGCAATCGCGAAACAAAAATTAGCGGTTCCATACATTTTGTCCAAGGTCAATGAACTTTTTGTATGGAACAGCTGTTTTTTTTCGCGATTGCAAGGTTGGCATAGTAAAAGTTGTTCATAATGACGAGTACATACATTACATACGCTTCAGTAGTACTACACCTTTTTGTAACAAGTTTATATATTTTGGACGTTTTAATAGGAAGTCGTTTTGCCACTCAATACGTTGACACCACGTAGACGCTATAACATGCCGACGATCTGCAAACATAGTCATTCACTCTGATAGTCCTTCTGATGCGGAGCTATTATTATGAATTGATATTGATGATTCTTTTTTGTTTGGGAGGTCATCATACTTCAGAGGTAGTCCCATATAAATTTTATCGAAATCGGTGCAGTAGTTAGGTTTTAAAATCAAAATAACAAAAAAAAATACATCCAGGTAATAGAAATTGAAGTTGGTTGTTTTTTTAAAGTACCAATTATTAATCTTAACAATACAAAGAAATTAAAAACAATACAATGAATTGTCGCCTTCTCGTTTACATGGGAATATTTAGCCTAAATGATTGTCGCCTTCTCGTATTTTTAATTATTCCACCATGTTACCACGTTATTGCCCCTTAGAGATACTCGTCTCAACATTTGCCTAGTATGCAATATCCGAATTAGTATCTCGTCCAGTAATATATACTTACGTTCGCGCGGGATAAGCCCCGGCGCACGCGGCGGTTCCCAAGCGTAGCAGGGTGGCAGGGGGTAGCAGGGTGGCAGGGTGGCAGGCTGCGCTGCCAGATATTAGACCCGGCCAATCCGCCGACACGCGCGTTTCGGGAATTCACTCTGCATGTATTAAGAAATTAATTACTCGAACGAAATACGAGTGTAATGTGGAAGCATTCCCCGGGAGGCGCCCGCGAGCCCGCGTTGAGTAGGCTAGGAGCTTCCAGGGAACCTTGCCGACCTATGTTTAATTAGCAATCAAATACGTACTTCATTTACGGTACTAACAATAACTTAAATATGAGAGTATTTAATCACTTCCTAATGAGCTGAGATATAGGTATTACCCAAACTACTTCTAAACATTCAATATTTATGAATAAATCTCAAGTGTATCTTCTCTGATAGGTACGGATACTCATATATTCAAGTTTCAGACGATGGTATAACTACCGGCATGCTACATTACTGTCAGTAAATGCAGCGACCACGGGTCCAGCGGGGGTGGGGCAGAGTGTGTAGTGGGCCGGAAGGTGGGGGGGGGGGGGGGGGGGGGGGTATAAGCTGATTAGTGACAATGCCTTTAAGCGCAATATAGCGCTCCACGCGCCTCGCTTACTGCGCTGCCCGCACTCGTGCTTAGCTATAAACATGTCAATTTCACCGCTGCCAATTTTAAGAATATATCGAGATTTTAGAAGGATCTCGAGTTGTATGGTCGGGTGAGTGAGTAGTTGAACACTTACTGCAACATACACAGGTCTTGCATAACATGAGCTTGACTAAGTGTATGCTAGAACTCTGGGAAAACAAGGAAACTCACACAGATTACAATGAAATAAGTCACCCATGATCTTCAATACAGTGTGATAATTAAAAAAACCGCTTTTTTTTTAAATAGAACCGACTTCAACTTCGAATACCTGGATGACATCTTAATATTTTCTAGTAATTTTGATTTATAACCCAAACTACTAAACCCATTTCGATAAAATGTATATGGGACTACCTCTGAAGTATTGCCTACCAAACAAAAAAAGAATCATCAAAACCAGTCTTGATTGATTTTAAAGCAGATCTGGCTAGAGAGACTTCTTGCAATCGATGCAACAGTGATCTTTGAGGTCGGAGATATTTTATAGGTTTCTTTATTTCCTCCTCGGATGATTCTGGGATTGCATATTGTACTTTTGCATGTCATCTGTATAACGCCAAAAGATTAGACATTAGTTACATTTACAAGAGTTGGCCAAATTGGGAACTAAAAGTTTCCTCGAGTGAGTTTCTTCTTTGTTCGGAATATACAACAGTGGCTCCACCGTTCCAGGATACATTCGAGCGCTCGTCTGGTAGACGTTCTGTTGATGTTAGGTCGGTGACCTGAGAGGGTCTACTCGTGAATACATAATTCCAGCTCATGTTGGCTTATAAACTTTTGTATTTGTTGTTACAACAACGCCGAAAACTTTTTTACATATTGTTACATTAAATTTTAAATACTGAAAGTGTTTTTTGCGTTCAAGTCCACAGAAAAAGAAGAGGCATTGTTTGGTTATCAGCGCTAAACCTTGTATATTATGTTTCTAGCTTAATTCACCCATTCATACCTAAGCAAGAGAGTTGCTACAAGTAGGATACAAACGAAATGAATACATATACCGAGCAGGTGATGAAGATTGGAACCGAACAAGAGACCGAGTCAGCTCTAAGCTACGAGCGCCCGATAGAAGGAAATATGTGCGATTTGGCACCGAGTGTAGAGCGTAGAGTGTATGTCGGGTATTTATGAACAGATGGGGATTTGGTTCATTTGCTGAACAGCGAATTTTCGGATTCAAAGTAAGAGTGAAATACTACTTGAACTATTCATATTCAGATTATGAATACAGTTAAATTTCTAGATAATTGAAGAACCTAACAGTTTGGACGTCTTCTGTGGTTTAATAATAGCATGACGGATTTAGGACTCAGAAGTTACGAGTTACATTCCCAGCTTAGCAAATGTTTTAACTATAATAGACAATAGACAATCGTTTAACTGTGGCAAAAAATGTAAACAAAAAACAATTACGTTGAACACAATAAAGTAAAAAATAAATATTTTATCTTGTGCCACAAACCGTCCCTAACTCAGCATGATGCCGGTTGTGAACAACCGGCGCTGGTCTTCTGTTGGGCCCGGCAGGTGACTATGAATAAAACCTCAGCTCTGGACGTAATTGTAAGTTGTCCGGGTGTATTTCATGACATTTGATATCAGCTACCCAAGGACTCCCAGTTGTAGAGCTCTGGCTAGTTAAAGTTTGCCAGATCACGTGTCACACGACGTAGGAGGGTATTTTTGAATACAATAAAATGTAAACTGTCAGAGACCAAAACTTTTACTAGTAGCTCCCCCGCGCTGGCGGATACCTTGTTGAAATTATTATGTTTCACTTGTTTAATCTTTCTTGATGGATTATTAAAAGCCTAGTAATTATCTTAACTCTACTATAAACTCCCTGTACAAATCCACTAGGTAAAGGTACAGGTTTATCTAAATACAGCATTCTGTCAGTTGTTCGCAACACGAGTACTTAAGCCTTCCTTTCAGGATGTTATCTCAAGCACGCGGAGCGCAGATAGCGTTTCAAGCGCAAATCGAACAATGCGGATTATCGGTTTCGGGGGCGGCTTGCACCGGTGTGTGCCGGTTTACTCCGCCCGATACCGGCCCGCGCCGGCTCCAGCCGGCTTGCGGAGGATGGAAGCGGACGGTACTCCACACGTGACGTGACGTGACGTGTCGGTACAACTCGCGCAGTGTGAGCTCTCCTAAGCCGACACGCCCTTAATCTGCGAATCGTCTCTGAAACCCTCTGAAACCCAGCATCTGTTGCTTGGAGATAATCTGGTATTCGAGGGAAACACAGCACGTGGCATGTCGACTGCGAGTTTACGCTACAAAAAGTTAGTTAATTAAGTAATCATAACATATTTTTTACAGATTTGTAAAAGAAGATTGATCTAAGTGTCTCGAGAGAAAGGTATTTTTTTCTAAAATACATCAAACGCATTGCATCAAGCGTTTTTATTTATATAAAATGCGGATTGATTTACCTTATTAGAGTTTTGAAGCTAAGTCTATGTCTAACCAGCTAAGGACCCGCGCCGCGGCTCGCGCCGGCGCCATAAATCCTCGTTGTTATAGAGGCGGCGGACGATAAACTACGCCCAACGCATTTAATTTGCAAAACAAACAAAAACTTGCGCCAATTAGATACCCGACACCTCTACTCGCAGAAGTTTCTTGTCCGCGAACTAGTGATACTTATTACTGCTAAAATGTTGTCTTATAGTAACGTTTTTTGATAACTTAACTATTCACATTCAAGTTTTACTTAATCGTGCTAAAAAGGCATTTAAATGGTATCCACGTAATTATAAGTTATCTAAATGTTAAATACTAATAATTATCTTGTTAACAACAAACAAAAGCAATAACGGCGGCGCTTCTCGGCTCAGAACCATAATATAATAACGCGGGGGTTCTCGGCTCAGATCCATAATATTAATAACGGCGGCGCTTCTTGGCTCAAGTCCATAATATCAATAACGGCGGCGCTTCTCGGCTCAGACCTATAATATAATAACGGCGGTGTTTCTCGGCTCAGGACAATAATATCAATAACGGCGGCACTTCTCGGCTCAGACCCATTATATAATAACGGCGGCGCTTCTCGGCTCTGGCCCATAATATAATAACGGCGGCGCTTCTCGGCTCTGACCTATAATATAATAACGGCGGCGCTTCTCGGCTCTGACCCATAATATAATAACGGCGGCGCTTCTCGGCTCTGACCCATAATATAATAACGGCGGCGCTTCTCGGCTCTGACCCATAATATAATAACGGCGGCGCTTCTCGGCTCTGACCCATAATATAATAACGGCGGCGCTTCTCGGCTCTGACCCATAATATAATAACGGCGGCGCTTCTCGACTTCCGAGGATTCCGGACTAACCAAAATAAATTAAGTAGGTATTAGTAAAATGATTGTGTATTGGTACGGACCGTACGGAACCCTAGGATCGCGAGCCGAGCTTGCACTTGACCGTTTTTTTAAAAAAATCTTATTAATAGAGTTGGAGTCTTAGTAACAGAGTGTCACGTGAGGTCATACATAGCGACACCTGGCGGTGCAAGATTAATGGCTGCGCGACGTGACGCGCGACAGGGCGCACCGCGGGCGGGGCGGAGGCGGGGCGCAGGCGGGGCGGCAGCGGGGCGTGGGGCCGAGTGCGGAGCCGTGTCGCGTACAGGCGGAGGAAGTGGAGACTGGACGTGCGTTAAAAGCGCACGGGTCGCGTGTGATTGATTCGCTAGCTGGGCTGCACACGGTGACTAGGTATTTTGCTGAAACAAAAAACACAGGACTACACAATGCTTTTTGTGTCTTATTAACAAACGTGGAGCAGCTTCGGAATAGCTAATGCGATTTTAGTCTTTTCTTGATTTTTTACTACTTACATAAATTGTCAACTCGACGGTGGATGTTTCCCGTTCCTGTTAGGTTTGATCAATTTTAATATCCTACTTAGATTGAGGGCTTGTCGGAGTTTTACCATTCGCCTAACATTTAGGAATAATATCTCACGCAGTAGCCCTATCCCGCGGACGTGTCGTTCATATAATGATCTACTTATATCGTCGTAGCGTCGGTTACAAGAACAGAGGCAGTGATGATCTGGATTTATTTACACTCAGTTTTGGTCGATTTCGGAACAACATCTATAAAATAATTAATTGACAATATAATTTAGAGATAGTTTTATATATTTTTTATGATAATTTATCTAAAGTTTTAAACGTCAGCTCGGTAAATATCCCGTTAATAATAATAGAGTTAGGCCACAGAATAAATAATAGTACTGGTACGTACAGAAAGTTAACTCCGCAAAGGAATTGAAATAAATAAGGACTCTATCTTCTAGGCAATAAAGTAGCAATTCAACTCACACATCGCTGAATACCACTCGCTATATTCACCTAGAATCTAGATATACCGCTCTCTTTCCATCACGTATGCTTAGTTACGTGTGACGAGGCTAGCGTGCGGGCGGCGGCTGACTTCTGCCTTGCATTGTCCACCCGGACGGAGCGCCGGCCGAACAAACCTAAACTGCGGAGTGACACCCTCCTTAGGCGGCGCTTAGACCGCCACACTGTACGACAACCTGCCATTTGCATCCACCGGTTGCCCGCGACTTTTACAATGTCGTCGGTCCACCTAGTGGGAGGCCGCGCCTACGCTGCGTCTTCCGGCTCGCGGTCGCCACTCAAGAACCTTTCTTCCCCATCGGTTGTCAGTTCTTCGAGCGATGTGGCCTGTCTTTTGCCACTTCAACTTGCAAACCCTGCGAGCTATATCGGTGACTTTGGTTCTTTGGAGAATATCCAAAATATATATTATATTTATTTCTTTTCCGGATTTTAACGCGCAAAGTAACTCCGAGCATAGCTCTCTCTATTGTCCGTTGTGTGATTCTGACTTTCTCCAAAAGGCCAGCAGTTATAGACCACTTTTCTGTTCCATATGTCATCACTGGCAACACACACTGGTTGAAGAACCTTGTCTTCACACACTGCGGCATTTTGGACGAGAAGATATCACGCAATTTCCCGAACGCTGCCCATCCGAGTTGGATTCCACAGTATAATCTATGTAAACTCCTTCTTTTAATATTAGTATAGAAGCGTATGGGTGGGCAGGTAGAACATTTTGAAAAGCCAGGGATGAATAGCTTCACATCGTAGATCAGCTTTTGTACCACCTTAAGTTTGAAGTCGGCACTTTCCTGCGAGTTCACCGCTGACATCAATTCCACATAAATGAAATTTGAAATATTTCGAGCCTGTACCTCGACCGAGGTACGCATGCCTACATTATTATCTCATCCAAAGCAAAACAAAGGTCAAACGAGATCCTATTACGAAAGAAATATATAAATGAAATTTTGTTCCCTTACACAATTAATTCCATTAATTCTTAAGGTATGTCATATAATCTTTAAATTATATTATTACTTTATTTTATTAGCTCCCATTTTGCAAATTGGCGCACAGGATGGCTTGTGCTTTGCTCCATAAAATATATCAGAAACCAACATAAAATGTTGGTGTGAAATTAATTATCAAAATTGTATTTAAATAACAAATTAGGATTTTTTAAGCATTTATTTTGGAATTGTAAACTAGTAATAAAATTAGTTTCAAATTTAGAATCTATCGGATAGCTTTATACAAAATATTTGGTTATCTGTTGGAAGCCGTATTACGACATGACGTCATATACGCTGACTCGCTCGCACTCGAAGAATTCTTCCATAAGCGAGAAAGAGAAGCTAGATCGAGGAGACCATTTTGAAAAATAGACATTCACGTCGGAGCCGCCGTTGCGCGTGTTACGGGGTGAATCACCTTTTGGATTTTTTTACATCTTTTTGAGAAGAGAATGACCTGAGGGAGCCAACGCCGATCCCGCAGGGGACACCAGGTCCATATTTCCGTCTGAGATGACGTAAAACTCCAACTTTCAAGAATTATTTTGTGACGCGCCATGCGGTCACCAAACTAAGGAACTCGAGCGAAATTCTCATTTGAAGCTTTGAAGACAAGGCAATGTCATTTCACTGGAGGAGCTCCATGAAGCGTTCGAGAATCGGATGATCCTGCAGAAGACACCATCAGCAAAGGATCCATCAGATAACCTCCTTTCATTTATTTTATTTTCCCAATTTTTCTCGTTGCCGTCATCCATTGGACTATCGCCATCAGCGTTTTAATATTAATATTGTATTAGGACTTATCAAAATAGTAAACGCATTGTAACCTCAAATAATCTTTTGTTCTTTTTTCTCCCATATATCTTTAGCACAAGATAGATAGGTAAATTATAAATCATCAATTTCATTTTCAACAAGAGGCCCCCTGTACTCCAGAGGTCTGATGTTTCGTGACTGATACGTATCCAGGAACCCTAACTTTTTGTTTTATTTTTTTTGTTATTTGTTTTGTCTTTCTTTGTCAAATCACAATTTTCTTATGACAAATGGCGCCCGAACAATTATTTACTTAGAATTTAACTTAAAAACAAACCAATTTTATCTTGTGCAAAGGTGTATGTTGGAATTTATAAACAAAAGATTACAATTTAATCTACTGTAGAAGTAGGTATTTTCACAATTGTGTTATTGAATTTGTGTAACAATTTTTCTTGTAAAGATGTATAGTACACCGTCTGTTGACCGTAAGTTAACAGCGGAGCAAACGTCAGATTCACCTCAACCAGAACTCCAAAATTCACAGAGCTTAATAGATATACCTGTTTCAGATTCAGAAGAAATGAATTATGTCAATACCGATGTGAGGATGGCTCAAGGAACAATCCAGTCGCCATTATGCAAAAATATCCACACAAATCCTAGCACTAGTGTTATAGATCCAGCCACAGACGGTGACAAGTATATTCCATTTATGAAACAAAGGCACTCGACACAAAACAGTCATGTACCAGTCACCCAGGTAACATATGCAATTAATAACAGTTACAACTCCAATTTGAAGTCCTGGGGACTGAAGTATAGTGGTGATACGTGTGTTGTTGAATTTTTGAATCGAGTGAACGAAATTAAGTTAGCAAGAGATGTGTGTGAAAGTGTACTGTTGAGAGGTTTTTCAGAGCTGTTAGAAGGCACTGCTCTGAAATTTTACAGATCAGTTCGCCATGCGTTACCCACATGGGAATCTTTGTGCGATACATTCAAACACAACTTTGTAGCAATCGATTATGAATACCTAACAGAAAAGCAGCTGCGAGATACAAAGCAGAAGCAATATCAAACCGTTTTTAGCTTTGTCATCGATATACAGGACTTAAATACAAAACTGAGCATACCTATACCAGAACACTCATTGTTAGAAATTGTTAAACATAATCTATTGCCAGTTTATGCACAATTGTTAGCAAACAACCCAGTAAATTCATTAGAACAATTAAAAGCAATTAGTAAAAACTATGAAGCTTATTCAGGCTTGTTAACAACAAATAACAAACCCATTACACAACCGCAGAAGCAATATTTTGCGACTACTACTTTACCCACAGCTATTCCTCAATTTAGGAAGGAGTTTCGTGGAATACAGTCCACCCCACAAAAACAAGGTGAGACATGTTTAAAGTGTAATAAAATAGGGCATAACTATAAGGTATGTCGTACTATTCCAGGTCCAATATGCTTTAATTGCAAAGCTATTGGAACTACAACTGCTTTTTGTCCAAATTGTTCAGACAAAACTCCAGCTACAAAACAAAAAGGCAACTGGGCAAAGTCCGACACTAGGGGAAATTTAAAAAATTGTAATTTAAAAAACTAGTTAGTAGGGGAGACCAACTCAAAGTATCTAAGGGTGGTAAATGTGACTTGATCTCTCCTGAAATTCTAGTACTAGAAGATGACAACCGACTATTTCTAAAATTTAAAATTTTCGGTAAGGAGGTCATAGGTTTATTGGATACCGGGGCAAATTTTTCTGTTCTCGGTAAAGATTTTTACAAAGAATTTTTGAGCTCAGCTAGAATGCAAAAGACGTTTATTAACGCCCGCACGGCTGATGGTTCTCCCATATTTATTAAAGGAACTATGTCATTACAGGTTCAATACAAAGATATTTCAAAATCTTTTGATTTTTTGGTCATGCCTAACATATATAATAATATTGTACTAGGTATGGATTTTATTTATGCTTTTCATTTGCTAGATATATTCAAGATTAATAAATTTTGTTTAAGTAACAACAATAACACAGGTTTTTGTACGAATTCACTTGAACTCAATGAAGTAAGAGCAATAGTACCACGCAACCAACTGACAAGTAAACAGGAAGGGCAGTTATCACAAATAGTTGAACAATTCAAGGATATTTCTTCGGATGTAGCTGGGCTAGGTAAAACCGACCTCGTCACACATAGGATCGTTACTACAGGCCCGCCGATAAAACAACGTTACTACCCGCTCTCTCCTGTCAAGTTGAAAGCACTTAATGAAGAAGTTGATCGAATGCTGGATTTAGGTGTCATCGCTCCATCACGTTCACCGTGGGCAAACCCAGTCGTTATGGCCACCAAGAAAGATGGATCATTAAGGTTCTGTTTAGATGCTAGAAAACTTAATGATGTAACTGTGAAGGATAGTTATCCAGTTCCATATATTTCTTCCATATTAGATAACCTTAAAGGCTCGAAGTACTTGACTTCAATCGACCTTTCCAGTAGTTTTTGGCAGGTGAAATTAGATAATACAGACGGCTATTCCCCGAATCTATCCCCAAATTTAAACCCAAATTGCATAAATATGCAAGATAACAGCAATTCATGTCAAAAGACAGCATTTATAGTACCCAATAGAGGATTATTTGAATTTAGGCGTATGCCATTTGGACTGTCCAATGCAGGGGCAGAATTACAAAGACTAGTGGATAAACTTCTCTCCCATCAATTTGGGGAGAAAGTATTCGCGTTCCTTGACGATTTGCTCATCGCGACAGATACGTTTCAGTCGCAGGTTGAAATATTAAAAAGAGTCCTCGTCGCGTTAAAAGATGCTGGACTCACGGTTAATTTAGATAAATGCAACTTTTGTATGCCTGAACTGAAGTATTTAGGATACATAATAAATTCCGAAGGTCTTAAAACAGACCCGGACAAACTTACTTGTATAAAGAATTTTCCATTACCCAGCACCGCTAAACAGTTGCGAGGTTTTATAGGCCTATGTTCATATTACAGGCGTTTTGTCCAGAATTTTTCGTCAATAATAGCCCCAATGACCGCAATGATAGGCAAAAGGAAAGGTAGAGACAAGGTTGAATGGACAGAACAGGCAAAAGAATCGTTTGAAAAACTAAAACAAGCTCTCCTGTCTGCTCCAGTGTTAGCTTGTCCAGACTTTGCCCAACCTTTCATTTTGCATTGCGATGCGTCATCCGTAGGCTTAGGAAGTGTTCTTACACAAGAAATAGATGGTGTTGAACACCCAGTCGCGTACCATTCTCGACTACTTTCGCGACCAGAGCGTAACTACGGTACGACTGAGAGGGAATTATTGGCAGTAGTTGATTCTATTATTCATTTCAGAAGTTATTTAGACGGATTTCATTTTACCGTAATCACGGACCACATGAGTCTAAAATGGCTAAAGTCACTGAACAACCCTTCTGGTCGTTTAGCACGTTGGTCCATGCAGCTCTCACAGTATAATTTTGATATACGTCATAGACAAGGTAAACTTCATGTCGTACCTGATTTTTTATCACGAATTTCGATTGATCTTATAACCTATTCTCAGGGGCCGGGCAATACATCCGACACTTGGTATTCTAAAGTTTATGATGGTTGTAAAAACGAACCACACAATTACAAAAATTTCTTTATAGATAACAATATTCTATATAGGTATAACAAGCCCAAGTCAACTCTCGACAAGAACGAATGGAAAATAGTTATACCACGGGAATTAATCGAAACTTGTATGAAGGAGTGCCACAGTAGCCTCGATTCAATCCATCCAGGAGTCAATAAAACTTATTACAAGCTTAGGCAGTTGTATTATTGGAAAAACATGAATAGGGATGTCGTCAAATATATAGACGAATGCGAAGTTTGTAAGGCGTATAAGCACAGCACATCTGCTCCCCTAGGCTTTATGAGCAAGCAGAAACAAGTCTCGTACCCGAATCATACGCTGTCAATAGATTTAATAGGGCCATTTCCTAAGGCATACTCAGGCCACGGGTATATCCTTTCCATTGTCGATATTTTTACAAAATTTTGCTGGTTGCACCCGCTGAGAACTGCAACAACCAAAACAATTACAAATTTTATTGAGAGCGAAATCATTTTCAAGCATGGAACCCCATTTGTTTTGATATGTGACAATGCCACTGTATTTAGAAGCAAAGATTTCAAGAAATTTACAAATAGGTATAATATTGCCAAAGTTTTTTATAATTGCTATTATACCCCACAAAGTAACGTTGTGGAGAGGTATAATCAAACCGTAGAAACATGTTTGTCGATTTTAGTACAAAATGACCACCGAACATGGTCAAAGCACTTATTACGAATTCAGTTAGCTTTAAATAGCTCAGTTAATATAACTACTGGCTACACGCCCTATTTTTTAGCAACAGGGAGAGAAATTATAGTAGATGGTAATTTACACACTCTTTACTCAAAAACTCCCAAAGACTTGCAAAATCTCCAGGTAGCTGATAGGGAACCAGCTGCCACTGCTTTGAAAGAATTGTCAGATGTATACGTAGATGTCGAAAACGCTATGGTAGAAGCTTTTAGACGCAACGCTGAAAGGTACAATCGTAGGCGTAAGCAAGTAGTCTATCAGATCGGAGACACCGTATGGAGAAGAAACTTCGTTCAATCCAATGCTGCCAATTTCTTTTCAAGTAAATTAGCACCACGTTTCATAAAATGCACGGTTACAAAAAAACTATCAGATTTGGCGTATATTTTAAAAGAAATAGAGGGTGGTAACACCGGTAAATACCATATTAAAGATATTCTTAAACAAAGTTCATAAGTAGCTAATTATTATGTTTTTTTAATTTCATATTCTCTCATTTTTCTAAAAGTTAGAAAAAATGTGACGAGTTATAAATCACAACTGCATAAAAACAATATGTATTTGCGTACCTAGCAAATGTCAGGCACTCCAAATATAAGCAGAATCATATTAAGGCATAATCATTGGTTATAGAAAAATTATGTTGTTTTGAGTTTTTTTTTATTTTTATCAAAAAAAAAAAAAACTCAAGTGTGAACACACCATTACTTCCAAAAGATTTCTAACATTTTCATTTATAAAGCGGATTATAAACCAATAAAAATAAATTATATTCAAGAAAAAATATCCCTATATACCGAAATTACCCACTCTCCCCTCAAAATTTTTAATAAAATATTTTGTTTACTACCCATAGTAGACGCTAACAGAAGTCAATGTATACTTTTATTGCAAAATTCAGATCAATAGTTTTTGAAATATAAACAAAAACAATATTTATTTATTCAAAGCAATGCAGTATGTAAACACACATATGGCGGCGCTTATAACTTTTTCAAAATTGTAGTTACAGACAATTATTTTTGATTTATCGTACCTACGCATATCTAGCTACCTATAGATACACAATTTTGGCTATCGGTTCAGTATTATTCAAATTAAAATGAAAACCGTATGTTCACAACCAAAATTCTCAAAAGTAAAAAAGAAACACATAAGTTTTAAGTTTGCGTTTTTACCCACATTATTATTTCTACGGATACTTTAGGATACTGTAAATCCATAACAAATACTGATAAAATCATAAAATCAATAATTATTTCTTTACAAACAAGTTTAGAATTTAAACATTGCAATTTTCCTTGTAAACCAACAAGTTCATGTAGGTAAAATGACATACTATATGGTCTATACTCAGACTAAGTATGACTTCTATTCAGACATTGAACTACTTAAGCGTTATTTATACAAGAATTTACTTATTTTGATTTCCAATTTGTATAGAAAAGACGATTCTTTTTCTGTCTCAAAGACAAGTTTCAAGTATTAACAAAGTGTTGACCTACATTCAGGGAAAGACTTAAATACTTACTTTGAATTAACTTAATAACAGTATTCAAAGCTATTGTTTTGTTTTGGACAAGTATCCATTGCTATATAAAGCAAAAGCAGTATATTTAATACCATTTTTTTTGTGTTTTGAGACTTGGTAATTTTTGTTAAAACCAAGTCTGTGAAGCAATTTTTTAAGGTTAATACCATTTTTTTGTGTTTTGAGACTTGGTAATTTTTGTTAAAACCAAGTCTGTGATGCAATAATTTTAAGGTTAAGTATGAGTAATTATTTTTACATTACCAACTATAAACCAAACGTTCAATAATGCATATTTTCGTGTGCTTATTAGTTCTTAGCCTACATATTGGGCAATTTTCTGGAGGATCCTATTTAAAGGCAACCTACCATTAACTATAGCTTATTAGCTAATTATTTGGGAACGATTTAGTTCTAGTCTTTTTGTTACATGCTAACATACATACCGGATTTGACTAACGACAAGTTTATACCTAGTATGACTTAAAATGTTTTCTTATGGCTGAGTTAAAACACTCGGACATGCTAGCAATATTTAGTAGATCTACATACATACATACATACCAAACTTACCTTTTTGTCTTGTAGATACCAAAGGTTGTCTGTGAACCTTCTAAGATTAACAATTAGTCTTTAATTATAGTTAGCAGCATCTAGTGCACGGATTCACTGCGTAGATTTAATTTAGGTTTAAATAATTAAGATTTACCTGTACTTAATTAAAGCTTATACTTAGTTTATCTAATGTTTACAACGATAGATATTTACTTTAAACATTAGAAGTTTTCACTTCATACTATTAGACAATAGTGAGACTTTATTCTCATAGAATTAGGTCATTACTAGAAAACCCAAACTGTAGGGTATAGATTATTATAAGAATTACAAACATACTAACACATATTTACTTACCGTTTAAAACCATTTAGATATCATTGTTTTTCAGATAAGTTTTGTCCGCACCTACATAAGAGTGAATGGATATTTATATTAACAGTTACCTTTTAAGCTACTTGCTATATACTACTTTTGTTTTATTACACAATGTGTTATTTCTATAGGTATATCCTATACCATCATGTTATGTATGGAGTCATGAGGATTATGAAAAGTGAAGCAAGTATGTCAGAATAGCTCAATTTAACTATGAGATGCAAGGAGATTTATGAAGTTCGATGTAAGTTTAAAGGTGTGAGTGGTGATTTTGTAAGAACTAGGCAGTGTGAATATTATTTGAATTCCTTATAGGTACCTATGTATGAAAGAATGTGAGTGATTTATTTTATGAAAGTGGAATAACAGTTTATTTTGCTAGATGGAATGTAAGAAGCTTGCTGAAGTATCAACCTCACTATATTTCAGGATTCCAACCTATAACAAAAAGTTTCTTTTCATGCCTACCCCGTCTGTTCAGACAGTAAACTGTCTTTTGTTTCAAAAGGGGGATATTGTCATATAATCTTTAAATTATATTATTACTTTATTTTATTAGCTCCCATTTTGCAAATTGGCGCACAGGATGGCTTGTGCTTTGCTCCATAAAATATATCAGAAACCAACATAAAATGTTGGTGTGAAATTAATTATCAAAATTGTATTTAAATAACAAATTAGGATTTTTTAAGCATTTATTTTGGAATTGTAAACTAGTAATAAAATTAGTTTCAAATTTAGAATCTATCGGATAGCTTTATACAAAATATTTGGTTATCTGTTGGAAGCCGTATTACGACATGACGTCATATACGCTGACTCGCTCGCACTCGAAGAATTCTTCCATAAGCGAGAAAGAGAAGCTAGATCGAGGAGACCATTTTGAAAAATAGACATTCACGTCGGAGCCGCCGTTGCGCGTGTTACGGGGTGAATCACCTTTTGGATTTTTTTACATCTTTTTGAGAAGAGAATGACCTGAGGGAGCCAACGCCGATCCCGCAGGGGACACCAGGTCCATATTTCCGTCTGAGATGACGTAAAACTCCAACTTTCAAGAATTATTTTGTGACGCGCCATGCGGTCACCAAACTAAGGAACTCGAGCGAAATTCTCATTTGAAGCTTTGAAGACAAGGCAATGTCATTTCACTGGAGGAGCTCCATGAAGCGTTCGAGAATCGGATGATCCTGCAGAAGACACCATCAGCAAAGGATCCATCAGATAACCTCCTTTCATTTATTTTATTTTCCCAATTTTTCTCGTTGCCGTCATCCATTGGACTATCGCCATCAGCGTTTTAATATTAATATTGTATTAGGACTTATCAAAATAGTAAACGCATTGTAACCTCAAATAATCTTTTGTTCTTTTTTCTCCCATATATCTTTAGCACAAGATAGATAGGTAAATTATAAATCATCAATTTCATTTTCAACAAGAGGCCCCCTGTACTCCAGAGGTCTGATGTTTCGTGACTGATACGTATCCAGGAACCCTAACTTTTTGTTTTATTTTTTTTGTTATTTGTTTTGTCTTTCTTTGTCAAATCACAATTTTCTTATGACAGGTATTGTTATATTGTTGCTAGGCATATTTTATTTTCGTTTTTCCTTATTTAACTTGTTACGAGTACAACATTACTCCACAGTTTTATTTCAATATCGAGTGAAGTTTAGATAATTAATACATTACATGAAACATAGTCCGTGGCTACCGACAACAGCACCGGTAACAACATACTGCGCGCCGCTGGTTCGCTCGCGTATTTCAATATCTTTGAAGATAATATGAAATTATTGAAAATCGTTACGGAAAATCCACCACTACCACGCTACCACGGCCGCCTCTCCTCGCCGGCACTACACTACTCTACATTACACTACCGTGCCCGAAGGATGTCCGACGGAACCTTGTTACTATCTACTGTCGGAGTAGATATTCAGACAGTAGACCTTACGTATCCGAGCCTAAGGTCTAATGTCGTACCTATCTTACGTGTCCGTCTTACGTATTTTATTACAGCAATTTGTATCTATCATGACATCTCAGGGTGACGAGCGCAGCGCGTGCGGTGCAAGATTTTGTTCGCAAGTTCATGTCAATTCTGGCACTGCTGCTGTTATGGGCAGGCGTGCTGCTTACCGCTAGTAAATTTACTAAAAGAATTTAAATGCCATGTTCGTGCTTTATCAATGTCTTGAACATCTACTAAAGGAATTTTGTATTCTGAGTTATGAATCGCGCAATCGGTATTTTTTGTAAAAGTTGAAGCAGTATTAGATTTTAACTCTCTCAAGGTAGAGATCGTGTACAGGTCTTCTGGATCTATACACTTATTATGTGTATAGATATTTTCTGATATGTATAGATATTACACGCACCGGCTCAGCTGTTTCGATGGTTTCTAATGAATTCTTTAACTATCTTGTGAGATTTATTTTTTACGACGGCTGTAAAAACTGTCGCTGACTACAGTTCAATCAAATATTCAGAGAAAGTTTCCCAAGTATTTCCATTGTAAGACGATACAGGCGAGCTACGTAGCTGATTTAAATCAGCGCCGCTCGCGCCGCCCGCGCCGCCCGCGCCGCCCGCGCCGCCTGCGCCGCGGTCAATACAAATTACAAATTAGTCAATACAATTCTCTACGTATTTTTATTAAGAACCAAACTCTAGTCTAGTGTTTATAGATTATTCCATATTTATAAGCTAGCCAGTTTAAAATCAATTAAAATCGGTGTATCGATGGCAATACGGGATAGGGGGATAGAACACTTGTTCTATAACATTGTAGGCTACTTACTTCTACGTTTCTTACGCTGCCAGCACTCCGGAGTGAAGCCGCTGTTCCATTGTTACGCTCTTACTCGCAGCTAAGCACGGCGCGTCATTTCAATTAGTGTGTAAATGTAAACAGGATCGTGCTCCGCGGCCCCCGGCACGCTGCCTGCGGATGCGTGGCTAGATAGCGTCAACAAAACACGAGGGCCGCTCGGATGCTTCGCCCACGTAGCTCCACGTAGCTCCACGGTGGATGTCGCGTGCGTCACGCGCGGCGCGTGTCACATGCGTCACGCGCGGGGTGACCGGCTCGCCAGGATGTATGCGACGGAGTGTCGCGCAGCCGAGCGCAGCTGGAACGTAGGATGTTCCCTACACTGCGCTCAATGGCTCACTGTCCTCGTGATTATAACTCGCTGCGTGTGGCCCGTCTCCCTGACTGTTTCCGGGATACTATTAGCAGACTTGCGAATTTGTTCCCCGCCGACTGCGGGGCCGCCCTGTTATTGCAGCGAGTCAACTGTTATTTGATAGAAAATTCATTGCCAAGCTGTAAACAACGTAAAAATTATACATTCTGCTAACTAGTAATGTCAACCGACAGTAATTACCGATCAAAAGTAAACAGTCAGACGGTCGGTGTCGGCTCAGCAATAGAGACCCGTTAGCCTCCCTCTGGTGCGGAGCCCTAAACAGCAACCAGTTGCAAGCAGCCCCGTGTGGAGCGTCAGAGCTGCAGTGCAGAGCAAACATCACCACGGCCACTTCACTCATGGCGCGTCCTGTTTGCTTTGTGCTCGTGTCCCGCTCCAGCACTTTCACAAACAGATAATTTACTATCCACGGGACAGCAATGGCTGAAATAAAACGTAATACTTTACTACCCAAGTACAATAATGCAACGTTTAGTCGAGCTAAGCGTCTTATTTTCAATTTTATATCTATAGAAAAAGTGATAAATCACTGTACAAAACAAAATTATCAACTGCAATGAATTATTCAAGCGCAAAAGTCCTTACAGTTTTAATACCATCTTAATACACATAATAAAAGTACACATATAATAGCAGCCTAATCCTCAGAGTATCGGCACTCCATGTTCCGCGGAGTCCCCGCGCGTGCTGGAGGCGCCGCATGTACGTAATCCGCGGAGACACGCCGCCTTGCAAATGACCCGTCAACGCTCTCATCGTGTCACATATCCCGCTACCTGCGCGCCAGACAAACTATGACTCAATTCTTCAGCAGGAAGGTCGGAAATCCAACAGTTTCATCACCGGAAACGTGGAATGAAAGCGAGCGCGTATGTCATTACATTCCGCATATGTTACCGGGACGACTGGCTGACAGCTCGTTTTGCATTCGTTACATCAAGACACGCCGGGATATTATAAAGTTTACTTAGTTTAGCTACTGGGCTTTAATGTTACATCTGAGATATGGCATATTGTGGGATAGACTTAAGTATTTCATTACTAGGAGAGCCCCGCAATTTTCTCGTTTTCAGCGTTTTCTGGGATATAAAGACTTAAAGACCTCAGATATTTGCTAGTATGTTCTTATAATGTAACGTACCTATGTATTTTAATAAGAGCGGACATGTGTGTGTGTGTGTTTGTGAACGGTTATGTGAGTGATACAAACCTTCTTCGCATTCAAGATTATAGTAGAGAGCTTAGACTTCGGGACTCGGTAACCTGTCTCTATGTGAATCCTGAATCGTCTCGTAGCAACAATCTGTGCTGCAAATAAAGACGTAGCTTCACTAGACACCGGAAGCCGCGTCTACATGTCTCAGGCGAGTAAGGAGGTACGTCCCCAAACTACAATAAGCAACGCAATCCCAAACATTCCCGTCCCATAAATATTACAAAAGGGTTACAAATGGTCCGGCACCCGTGTCTCGTTCTTTATTTCCTCCATGTTGTGCGAGGATTGCGTTGGTGGTGCTATAATTGTCTGCGCCATAAACCAGAGTGCATATGCCCCACGCTGCCGCCGTCTCCTCACTCGAATAGTGAGCTGATCCTTCCTTCTTTTTATTGTAATTGCAATGTGTGTGTACGAGATGCCAAAGACTGTTTCGCAAAAGTAAAACTAACGGAGAGAGTTTTTTTCACAATGATCACACAAACTTTATAAATACAATACAATACAATAGTTTATTGAAAACACCAAAATTACACGTCAAATTTCATTAAGTAGGTATGTCACAAAAAAACTTAATAAAATTTAATAATTATTACGTTAATATAAATACGTTAATTATCTCTTATTTTAAAATAAGCTTCAATGTCATAAGACATATTTTCTTGTAACCATGCTCTGAGCTTGGTTTTGAAGCACCCAGTGGAAGGAGCATCCCGAATGGAAGCTAGTATACGGTTGTAGATCGCGGACCCCAAAATATACACTGACCTCTCCGACTTGACGAGACGGTGCGACGGGGTTATCAGTTAGTCTTTCTTTTTAATGCTTCGTAAATCTAACGGGCTGTGAACGCCCCGACGTTGGAACGTTTCTAGGTTTAAATGGGCGAATAGGGCTATCTGTTAAATAAACTCACACGGCAAGGGCAGTATCTGAAGTTCCCTAAAAAGCTCTACGCATGAGACGTCGTTCTGAACCCCACATATAGCACGTATGGCTCGTTTCTGTACGACAAAGACTCTGTTTCGATCGGCAGCGCGGCCCCACAGCTCCAATCCGTACGTGATGTTACTGTGGACGGTCGCGAAGTAGCAGGAGCGCACCATGCTGCGGGTGGCGGTGCTCTCAAGCCGCCGGAGCGCAAAGCACGAGCGGCTCAGCTTCCCGCAAAGCTCGTCTTTATCCGTCTCCCACGTCAATGGACCGTCGATGTGGAAACCCAGAAGTTTCGTACTATGTACCTGTTGGAGCGTGGTATTGCCGACTGCTACCGAATAAGTCTTTGTCGAGTGGCCATTGAGGTTGTATGCCAGGAAGCAGGTCTTGTCCTTATTAAGAGTCAATCTGTTAGAACAGAACCAGCTGTCGAGCTCGTATGCTACCGTGTTCGGTTTCGACTCCAGCTGACTATGCGTCGGCGCGGTGATCACCGCAGCGACGTCATTGGCGTACATGTAAATCTCGGCGCCATCGATGGCAACGGGTAGGTCGTTGAGGAGACTGAACGAGGTGTTAGATAAGCAGGAGCCCTGTGGGACGCTCATCACCTTCTTCATCTCAGACGATACGACGTGGCCCCTGTCACCCACCACGACCTGCGTTCGCCTAGACATGAGGGACGACATCACGGATAGAGCCGGACCGCGGATCCCGTAAAATTGTAGCTTTTTTGCAACGAGATCGTGATTGGCAGTATCGAACGCGCTCGATAGGTCGCAACAAAGAACGGAAACCTGCAATCCCGCCTCGCGCGCGCTCAACACTCGCCACACCACCTCACGCACCAAGTCTGTGGTCCCGCGGCCGGCCCGATACGCGTATTGCCGTTCCGACAAAACGCCTCGATCTACGATAAAGTTAAGAAGTCTCCTGTTGAGTCCAACCTCAAACACTTTACTGACGGCAGGGACGAGGGATATGGGCCGATAGGACTTGATCTCTGATTTTTTACCCTTCCCTTTGTACAAGGGGGAATATTTTTCTGATTTGATTTGGATGAAACTCGGAAGATATAGCTTATTTTACAATTTATAATCGACTTAATTTTATACAAAAATATTTAAATAATCGCATTTCAACGTCGCTGTTTTAGCCTTATATTTTTTTATTATACTTGATACATTTCCTATATTAGTTTACTTTTCGTACCATAACACGTCATTCATCAAACACTGATCCCCGCAGTTTGCGTCTCCTTCTACCGCTCGTCATTATGAAGCCTCCAAACTCCGCTGCCAGTCTCCGACCTCCGGGGACGCTGCGGTGCACAGACAGAACGAGCTGCGATACGTCCGTCAGTACAGGCTGTACTGCGGCTATAAAGTACTCGTAGTATACAGGCTGGACTGGTCCCTCCAGTCACTCGCCGCGGACGGTTAGTGCGCCGTCATGTCGCGCTAAGATACTGTTACGGCGGCGCGGCGGCGCGGGGGACGCGCGGCGAGCGGTCAGCGCTCCATGGCGCTTCTATTGAGTTGTATTGCACTGCATATTATTATATAGTTCGATATACACTTGTTAGTACCTAACCTAAAAAAAATAGCTTTTCAAGCTTATTACAGCTGTTTTTTTTGGCCCATACCCCATGTTGGCCCCATAGTAAAAGTTGTTCACCATGATGAGTATATACATACCTTACATTGTTGCGCCTTTTTGTTACACATTGTATATACAATTGAAGGCCTAGGTGTGTCCTAAAACTGCATCCAGAACTACCGGAGGACGGACAGCAGCGTCCTCTCGGTTAACGGTGGTGAGCATTCTGCGATCCCCAAGCCACCTGCCAAGCGTGGGGATTACGGCAACCTCTCCTTATGGGGGACACCTTCGTCCAGCAGTGGACGTTCCGGCTGTTGATGTGCTTGCTATATATACAATTAGATACAAACTTAATTACTTAAACTTTAAAAGCCTCTAGGCCGAGAAGATTTTTGAAATTTTTTCATATTTCAACATTGGTCAAACTACAAAATTTTAAGTTTAGTCGATACCATGAAAAAACATATAACAACAAGTACAACTAACCATGTTAAGCCTCGAGACCTAACAAAATGTGGAGATGAGATGCCACATAGCGAAATAACACGTTGTAACTACCCTCATTTCGCAAAGAGGCCGATACTCTAATTAATTTTCCACCCCCCTCCTCTCCCCCTCTTTCGCACCTCCTCCCCATGGGTCGTCGAGATTGCAATAAAAACTACGTGGCCGTTATAAAATTCGTTAGGTTAAACTACTTCCGTGTAGAGTCCGGACGTACAGCCGGCCGCGTGTGAAGACACCCCGGTCGCCTCTCATTAACTAAGCACGTGCAACACGCTCTGTTGGTTGGCTCTGCGCAGCTCTACACATGGGGCGTTTTGCGGTGGTCGAGGAACTCTATTTCAACTGAACCTAGCTTCGCTTGTGAAGGAAAATTGCCTGTGACCTTCTAGACGGAGTCCGTAGCCAACAAATCAAAACTTCTAGAGAACTTTCATCGCCGCTGCTCTAAGCTGTCACCGATTACTATTGAATTAAACTTCTTCTTATTTGCTTTGTAAATAAAGCTGTCTATATTGCTGTACCTTTTATCTTACCCTTGCAATCCTCACAGAGAAATAACATACACTCATTAGCTCCATTCAGGTCAATAATCGTACATTGTCCGCCCGATATCAGAACCGGAACGACTTCTGCGGTTTGCCGAAAAGCCTGCCCGACCTGCCAGTCCCGTGTAGCCGGACTCTGCAGTCTTGTTTGAGTATCCTTGTGTGTGTGCATGTGGTGTCGCACGTGTTTACTTTACTACTTACGGAACTTGTGTTTTACTTTTTACTACAACTTTAAACCTTTTCATTTTAATAGAAAAAAATATCTAGAGTTCCACATACTACATCTGCACTAAAAATCACTCCGAACCTATCTATTATACTAAGTAGAGCGAGTGTAAGAAAATAAATATAAGGTTAGTCTACGAACTGTACCTATTGTGTTTTTGCTTTACATTTTGTAAAGTCTGTTGTGTAGAGTCAGCGTAACTTGTTGGCTTTCCAATACCTACTAACATACATGTACTCGTATAGCTACGTGCCATCCAACCGGATGTGAATGAAGTACAATGAACCCGAAGTATACGAGCGCAGCGTTAATATAACACGAGTTGAACAAACCTAGTAATCAAACCTTTCCGCTTGCTTGTAGGTACTTAACAATAACAAATAATTGTTCACCGCACCGCCTCATCCTTTGATAAATCTATATAAAATATCTTGTCCATTGTTCATCTAAAAGTATATGATAATATATACAATCCTGTCTATTAAAGTTATATTATTATTAACGGGATATTTACCGTGATTATGTTGTGAAATGAGCTCCCGATATTTCGGCGCAGTTGCATGCACCATGTTCACGAGTAGACCCACGTACACAGACGGGTATTAAGTCATTATCACTTAATTAAAAACCCCAACGATTCCCGTAGACACTTATCACTTATATCGGGAGCTCATTTCACAACATAATCACGGTAAATATCCCGTTAATAATAATAGTACTTTAGTAAACGACCGTGATAGTTTAAAACAGTGAATCATGTCTATGTATATAATCACGTTAGTAAGAGTCCCTACACTACCTATAATTATGTAAGATGATAATATTAGAACTAAACATTCTCACTCGCAGAACAAAGCTACAGCCAGTGGGTCCACCGGCCATCAGGGTACTTAGGTACGCAGCAAGTGGTTAAACGCCTCCAGCAAGAACCCATTATAGTGTTTGAGTGCCGCCGCTTTGTGACAAACGCTAAGCAGTGATTAAACTACTGTGTTCACGTTTTAAGGAAAATATAGTCTAATGGATCAAAGACGACCAAAATAGACAAAAGACCTCTTCATACCAGACGTAATCTTAATTGTCTCGACATTTGACCGCTCAATGAATCCGACAGTGCACGTAACGGCGCGAGTCGCTCGGTCGCGGGCGCTCGCATAAAACGCTGTATTTTCACAGAGCTGCCGGCGCGCGGGAGAGGAGGGCCTTAAATGGAGAATCTCTAAGAATAATATCTGGTAAGTGGCCACTTTAGAGGAAATCTCGGCGCGACGTCGCCGTCGGGTAGCCGCTCTGTGCGCCATGCGCCAGGCCCGCTTCGAGCCTGCAAAGTGCTTGTATTCCACACTGACTCACTTGTTGGGGGCGTGTGCCTGTGCAGTGCGGACTGAAGGTTTTTTATATTTGTTTCGAGACAAACTTGCAAATAAATTGCAACTTATTTGAACGAGTTCGCATTTTTAGTTTTAGTTGTATTTCTGCATCTCTCTTCGGGATATATTATACTAGCGGGCCGTTCCGGCTTCGCACGGGTGGACTATTATATTTTAAACATTTCTAGCCTTACCTAAAATAATCTCGATTCTCTTAGTCACTGCTTAAACTTCTCTGTCTTGTTCTTGCATGTTACACTTCACGTCAGAGAGAAGATAGCAGAGCATCTTAAGCAGTGACTAACGGTTGAAAAGTTTTTTTAAGCAAGGCCGTGAGTAAGTATCTTTAAGCAGGACATTGAAAATAACTTCTGATGACTACTACCACTACTACTACTACTACTACTACTACTACCATACAAAAACTGTGAGAATAAGTACTATAAAACTAAAACAGTAAAAGTTTAGTAAAATTATTTATAAGTAGTTCTGAAAAGGACTTTTTATCTGGAACAAAAAATGAGCTATGAAAAAAGGCTAAATATTCAATGTCCGACCGCGCGTTCAGGCCTACCTATTTCATAGGGTTTCTTACCCGTGGTCCACATAAAAGGTTCACCTAGGTGTTCCACGGATCCCCCCCGTGGGTACCCGCCTTGTCGGGGCGGGGGGGCTTAGTAGCCGTGGGAAGTGTCCCCACGGTGAAGCTAAGAGGTACCCGAGGTGGGGCCGCGGAAGCGGCCACCGGGGGGGGGCTAGGCCACTGCACGGGCCTGAGGGATGGAGACAGGCCAGAGGGGCCAAAGCTCTCCATTCCCAAAGGCCACGGCAGGGGCTGGGCTCGTGGGTCCGGACCTGGTCCGGACATGAGGGCTCTCCACGTGTCCCTCTGAGTAGCAGAGGGCACAGTGGAGAGTGAGGAGGGACAACCGGGTGGTGGCCTCATCAAGGGCTTTCCTTGAGGGGGCACCCACCGGGTGTGTTGTGGTGGGGCTGCGGGATGGGGACAGGCCAGAGCTCCCCATCCCCAACGGCCGAAGTGGCAGGCGGCGGGGCCACTCACCTGACCCGCCGCATGGAGGCCAGGGCGTTCGGACGTAGGGCCGTCCGGCGCCCATCTCGCTGGCATGGCCTCCGAGGTGGATGTACGATGTGTCTGGGTGTTCGGACACATCGTCATCGGTGCGGGAGGAGCTTCGGCTCCCCGTGGTGGGCCCGAAAGGGCGGCGCCGTCGAGGTCGCGGATGAATGCGAGAGCGTACCCGTGACCTCGACAATAGGCGCAGTGTGGGAACACCGTTGGGTTTTTAGTCGGTAGGGGTGCCATCGAGTCTCACTCTGGCATCGAGTCCGACATAACCCTCCTGCGCCCTGGCAGGAGGGTTATGCGTAAGTGCATTTCCCAAAGTAAAAAAAAAAAAAAAAAAAAAAAAAAGTACACTGAATTAAAAGTGTACTCGTGGAACACCCAGGTATACAATGCGTAATTCAATGTACCCGTAGAATACCCATTTGT
This sequence comes from Erannis defoliaria, assembly GCA_905404285.2. NCBI lineage: Eukaryota > Metazoa > Arthropoda > Insecta > Lepidoptera > Geometridae > Erannis > Erannis defoliaria. Next base: position 17,140,060 of record FR990087.1, read on the forward strand.
TTACTCGTTCACATGTCCTTATTTATTTTATCCGACTTCAAAAAACTAGGAGGGTCTCAATTCGGACTATGCGTAATTCAATGTACCCGTAGAATACCCATTGTCTACTCGTTCACTCCCATGTCCTTTCTTTTTAACCGACTTCAAAGAAGGAGGAGGTTCTCAATTCGGTTGAATTTTTTAATTCTTGTTACCTCAGCACACACTTACTCAGCGATATTTTAAATAGCTTGTTTCAAGTCGTCTAAAAAGAGTAGGTATACTACCTTAGGTAGGTATCTTATTGTAAGTCCTTACGGTGGTAACTTAAATAAATATTTTTATCTGATTGCCTACTAATATTATAAATTCGAAAGTTTGTCAGTGTGCGGGTGTGATGTTTGTACTCCATCACGCTGAAACGGCTGAACGGATTAGGATGAAATTTGGTGTAGAGGTTTACCTTAGAATAAAACATGGCTACTTTTATCCAAGAATCGCGTAAAACCGCGGGGTGCAGCTATTTGTTTAATGATTTACCCGTGGTGCGCACCTATTGAGTGAACCAAGGGCACATTTTTTTTTATATTTGCCCTTAGTTCACCTGTTGGGTGAACCAAGGGCACTACATATTATCGGCCTTACTTAAAAACGCCGCTCAAACTCAGTCAATGCTTAAATTTCTCTGTCTTGTTCTTGCACGTGACACTTCACGTCAGAGAGAAGTTGACTTAGCATCTTAAGCAGTGATTAAGTTTGAGCGGCGTTTTTAAGTAAGGCCGTATGTGGCATGTGGCCGACACGTGGCTTACCTATTGGGTAGGCTAAGGGCATAAAAAGGTAGCCGTGGAACACGTACGTGGACCACGAGTAAGAAATCAACCATAGATGTGCACGCCCCTCTCCCGCACTCCTGTGCCCCTCGCCGCGTTGCCCGCGCTGCGCTGAGCGGGGCCGCACGGCCACGGTGCGGCGGTGTTTATTTTTCTAGTATTTTGTTTAGATTTTTAAATTCGTAATATCTTTTGAATGGAACGTCCGATTTGGATAATTCAAAAAGTAATGGACAGGTATTGAAACAGTCTTGAATACGAAATGTTATTATAGTTATTAGTTATTTGGATAAGGGTTCATACAAAGGTATGGATAACGTGGTCTGATTTTGGTCGGCATTTCTATCAACTTTTAAGATGTAATAAGTAGTTATAGTGACATAACTACAATAATTAGACCTATGGTATCGCGACGTTTTATGTAGATATTGATATGTTCTTTAATATTGTAGAGCATGTTTTTGTTCTATCTTCAATAGTTTCCGCAAAGCATGCTAAGAAAGAAATTTTATGGCAAATTTTTTTACACCTTGGGTTACATTATTGTAGTTTTAGTAGGGACCCCTATTTTTTTTTTGCAATAAATATAACCTATGTTACACAGGGATAATGTAGAATTCTAATAGTGAAAGAGTTTTTGAAAACGGTCCAGAAGTTTTTGAGTTTATTCGTTACAAACATACAAACAAACAAAAATACAAATCTTTCCTCTTTATTATATTGGTGTAGAGGTGTAGATTGAAACAAATAAGGAAATTGTTAATAATCATTTTAAAATAACTCCTGTAAAAGAACATGGGACCTAGGTGAAACTGCATCCAGAAGCACCGGAGGACGGGCAGCAGCATTCTCTCGGTTAACGGTTAAGCATTCTGCGATCCACAAGCCGCCAGCCAAGCGTGGGGATTACGGCAACCCCTCCCTATTAAGGCATGTTTCCCTTCGTCCTGCTGCACACGTTTTCTGGCTGATGATGAATGATATTGGAATGAAACCTTTTTCCAGTTTTATTTGATTTTGTTCATATTATCATGGTAGCATATATTATAGCTTTGGCCAAAACTTATCAATTCAAACCGTAGGCTAGCTTTGAAATTTTTATTGCTATTTATCTATTTCATAAATTTTTCAACATCCAAACGCTTAAAATTCAGTTTCAATATAGTGTTAACAGTGCATTTCCACCTGGAAACATGCAAATTGTTCAACACCGAGTGAGGCGAGCTGCAGGAGGCGCGCCCAGGTGCCACCTGTATGTCGCAGCGCGAGAGACGTAGCACCGACATTACCGAGGGCCGCCCGCCCGTGCCGCCCGCCGCCCGCCCGCGCTGCCCGCCGCCCGCCCGCGCCGCCCGCCGCGGCCGACGAACGAATTTGTTTCCACGAGTTCTCTATTTCGTGGAGCAATTGCTGTCAAAATCATTTATAGCGGGGCGGAGCCCCAAGTGACGCTGACGGATATCTCCGCCGGCGCTTCATTGCTCGCCCCATTACCCGAGCAGACAAATAAATTAGTTCCCACTGAGTTCTGCTTCCTTGTTTCTTGGAGCTTTTAAAAAAATTGTCGTAATTAAGACCAATTACGTTTGCGTGCGTCGTATATTTGTTATTGTATCGTGAGCAAAGAATAAAGAGATAACGAATGGTCACAGAGACAAAAGATTGTCTCCCCACTAGGATGCCTGTTACTCTGTGGAGGTGTGTTGTCTCGTGTGTTGCGTATGCAAGCAACACACGCTCACACATACAAACACGTAGGGCCGATCGAGAACTGATCCAGTGTTCGCCGGCTCCACTAAATAAAGAACCGAACGAAATAAGGAACCATATACAGTACCCGTAAATATCACATAATGATTGCCGGTACAGATAAAAAAAAATAGATGAAACTGAAAGTAATTTCATCAAAACACTAAAATACGTCTTATTATCTGAGTATTATTTTTCTCCCGACGAGTAGTTCGACGATAACAAGTACAATAACCCAGCCCGCTCCGTGTGCCGTCGCCACACCCTTGCAGGATGCAGCTCATCATGAACTAATACAACTGACTACATTATTTTCTGTGTAATTCTTAGTTTGTGAATAATAAACACTTAATCAATTAATCAACTGCTATACTAATATGTGTATGTAATGTTATCATATTGAGCCAGATTCAGACAAAAACAAATCCCTGCGGTTTCGCCCGCGTAGATGATCCGACCGTAATAGTATTGTATTAAACCACGTCATTCCGGTAATCTGATGCTGCTTTGAAAAAATAAACAATCATTCTCCATATTATACAGAAACCACAAACATACTTCTGTATTAATAATATTAGTATGTTGCCAGTCAATCATTTCATCAATTTCAGGATAATTCGGCAACCTGAAGAAAGGAATGACTTCACCGCTACTTCTACTTTCTCGCTACTACTACTACTACTTTCTTCATGTTGCCGAATGATCCTGAAGTCACTCCAGACAGTACGCCCAAGTATGGCGGACTCAGGGCTACCTGAAGTGATATTAACAAAATTCTGGAGAAAAGTGCGTTATAAATGAAGATGGATTCAACCCTGGAAAATAATAGTAAATTACTACGCACGTTAATAACACGCCATAGTGACAATTTGCAAACGGCATCGTGTTCAGTCTGAGAAGTTTCGTCAGTCGCTACTGACGCTAAATGAGTTTTTGACTCCCGGGAGTACGCGGGGTAGGGCGGCGTTGTGCAGGGTAGCACGGGGTAGCGCGGGTCGCCGCTCGTCGCGAGCTTCATCAATTAGTCGCCGTAATTGAAACGAATATTAATAACAACACAGCGACCGAGTCAAAGGGCCGCCGCCTCGGTGGAGTCGGGGAAAATGCGGCGACACACCACCGCCACGATTGCTAAGGAAGCGAAGCTTTGTGCGACATACACGAGCCATTTTTAAAATATTATTCATGTTATAAAGAGAAAAGAAAAACAAAATACAAGCTTTGCTTAGTTTGGGGCTAGATGGAGCTGTATGAAATGTCCACCAATATTTATTTATTTCAATATAAAAAATACCAAAGTGTGAATAACTTTATAAAGTTTCTAACACTATTTGGGATCATTCTCCAGGAATATAAAACATTTTTATAAATCCAACTGGAATGGATCTTACTTGAAAAATGTTGAAATCTATGAAATTAATAAGCATGCCAATTATCAATTTGATTTCAGTAAAACATTTTGTAAAATATTGTTTCTGTTGGCAGACGTAACGCAAAGTGTATATCTGTATAGCTTTTACATAAACTGGAATAAAAATATATTATAGTGATAGTTTGCAGAGTCTACTTCTCGTTATCTTGTGACCCTGGGGGCCGGGACACGGCCACGGCCACAGCGCAGCCTGCTTGATGATAAGCAAAGATGTGGTCTAGGAGTAGGATAGAGATCGTTTACCTTTAAATAAGTCACAGAAGTAAGGGACAAATTGGGCCTCAGGGGCCTTAACAACAGGGTCGCGGTGAGGGAGTGGGGCGAGCGGCGGCCACGCAAATCAAACACAAAGTGTCCGCTGCCGCCTGGCTCGGGCTCGCGCTCCCGCTCTGTGTGTAAACGTATCGTTTGGCGCGTTTTTAACACGATTGCGAAATAAGCAGCACTTTGTCTCACTCCAGCGGAAATATTCTTATTTCTTTCTTTGTTACCGTTGTTGACAGTTTAAACGGAGTTCTACCAGTTCCGCTGGCTACTTTCTATAATTTTTATGCGGGAGTTTTGGTGGGAACTATTATTAGAAGGTAAAGTGAAGCGTATCTCACAATAAGCGACGCGATAATGCTCTCGGAAGAAAATAACTTTCGCCAAAAAAAACTATCAAGAAAATTAAATTGATTCAATACCCGAGGTAAATAATTAGGTCGTTACGCGCTTGATTCGTCTCCACGCACACAATGAGCCTCCAGCCCTGCAAGCACCGACGCGCCGCCGCCGGCTGAACAAACGCTAAACGGTTCCTTTGCAGATAAACACTTCCGCCGATACCCGCGACTTGCGAGAGCGGGACGGCGCTACCACTTACAGACGAACGGAAGAGGACAAAGCTCGGCTCGTAAGAAGGAACGGTGGAATATATCAAGTGGTCGGGCAGGGCTGCCATCTCCTCCGAGAAATATGGTTCCTAGTCCGCCGGTGCACTGGTCTACTATTTTCTGCGCCATATTTTTCTGAGAAAGAATTTATGAAGACTTCCACGAACATATTCCTATTAATATATTTTGTAAAACTATTTTAAAGCGCGCCATGTGTTGTATGTGTCCCGGTAATGTTGTATTGAACTCTTTGTTTCTCTTGGTGTTTTGATAATTAAATTGCGATTTTATTAGCTTTAGAAATGCACTAGGTTCAGTATAATATACAGTCACTAGCTTCGCACATCATGCAAACAATGAGCGATATTCTGAGAGCCAATAAAAAAAAAATTGTTCATAAAATCCGTTAGACGGCGATGAAGAGACATGTCCCTGAACAGTTTCACTATCTAGTCTGTGCTTTTAAAGATTTTGAACGAATGAAGCAAAGTAAAAATGTAAAAAAATTAAAAGTAACCTTATTTCATTTATATCAGATCTGACATGCGTTTTTTGTGGTTATTTATTTATTTATTTAATAAACATACAAAACAGAATGCAATAATTTAAAGCTATCTCATAAATTACATTTTAAAGATCTGTACTAGATTCTAAAACTATGTATGCCTAGCAGCATATTTCTGCTTATTGTTTGCAGTATTTACTTACTCTATGATTGTTTGTCTAACAAAGTACTTGCCCATAGTATTTCTTAAGCTTTCGTTATTCCTAGCAAATTAGTGAGAGTGCATTGCCAACTAATAAATTAATTACTAGCAATAACAATAACTATCAACAAAAAATAATAACAATATCGAAACGTAACAATAACAATTTATCAGAAGAATTTCAACAAAATGAAGAAATACAAGAAAACTTGGAAAGGCACTACACTATACTAACGAACTCGAACTGTGAAGTGAAGCAGTGCACTGCTTTTTTACAAGAAAAATGCGAAAAAAAGTGGGCCATATCTCGCCAGCGCTGCCTATCCTTTGGCTGTAGAACTACGTCCTGACAGCTGTCAGAAACCTACCCATTGCTGGGACCTCGGGAGCTATAAGCCATCGCTGAACGCCGCGTCCGGTATTTATGACGTATTAAGTCTTTAAAATCACATACGGGTCCAAAACCAGGGGTTATACCAGGTCAAAAAAGTGGACCGTAACGAAATGTACTAAATCGTCTTACCTTAATAAGTACAACAATATTAGATTTAGAAATATGAATCTAGTGTCATTATTTAGCTTAATATAGTCAGCTTGCTGTTATTACCTTGAGTTTTCGTCGGGGTCAGGTGGGGCGACAGGGGAGGGGCAGTGCGTTAAATTACCGAAAACGGTGCTCTCGCTCCTTACTTTTGCGTAAAGATCTGTTCAGTAGTTTTCTAGTTTATCTCGGACAGACAGACAGGCAGAAAACAAATCAATAAACAGGATAAAACAACTATTTCACCAGACGGCACGAAAAAAATGCGTATTATGTAGATATAAGTAAAATTTCTAAAACTTTACTAAATGTACAGCTGAATCGCGCAAGCAACATTTTGAATGCTTGATTGACCAATACCAGATTTTATTCGATCTCCACGTTTATTATACGATCTCGTATCTCGTATCGTATGTAGAGAGACAGAGATTATTGACAGTACGTACTGTAATACTGTATTAAAATATTTAGAACTAAAGTCAATCTAAAGGACTCGCTGATGTAGACGTTTCACGTTAAAACCAACAGCCAAGTTTGGGGAGTAAACATGTAAGACTTGCATTTATTTATAGAAATAACAACAAACTGTTCAGTGCAGACCTACAGAAATATTAGTTAACGATGTCATATTCTACTCACACGTGTTATAGTGACAACGTGCAGTGAACGAAATGTTTTCGTATTTATTCTCTCTGGGTAGTGGCATCCCTGGCGCGAGCGGTATTTGCTAATAAAAGGTTAGTGGAGTGCTATTAGGAGCGTTAACCTTGTAGGCATCTCCGTGGGTCGTTATTGTATTACCTGAGAGAACTCGGGAAAGCACTCGATGTGTCTGCCGGCTTATTGAGTTAGCCGCGCGCCGGCTCGCTACTGACTGCTCGCTACCCGCACCCGCCTCACTAACTTTCATTCGCTGCGCTCAGAATTCTACTCTAGAATCCTTCCCTACGCTCTGGATTCAAAGAAACACTCGCCTTAAAAAAAAATGTTTTTATTTTATTTTATTTTTATTTTATTTTATTTTCACAGGAAAACTTACAGCTATGTACACAGTTAGATAGAGTTATTAAGAATAGAAGGCCAATTAAAAGTTTTCACAGATAAGAAGAAGAATAGAAAAAAATTGTAAAAAGACGGACTCGCACATATTAATACAATAAAAACACTAAATAGAGAATAGGAAGTTAAGTTTAGTTTAGTTTACTAAATACATATTGGAAAAAAATAATAATAATTAGAGAATAGAGGACAGATTGGAACATGTTTACAAGAAATAGTATGAGTTCAGAAGCTGCTTCAATTTGAATGCAGAAGTATTAAATAGATCTACATCAAGTTCTTTAGCAAGAGTGTTATAGCACCTGCATGCCCTTATAATATAACTGTTTTGCCTATAATTACATCGCACAAAAGGAACATAAAGAAGATTCGGCCTTCTAAGCGAAGCGGTGTGTGTGCGCAGTCCCAGCTGCCCAAGTAACTCCGGACAGTCAATCGTACCATTTGCTATATTCAGGAGGTAAGAAATATCTGCTACTCGTCTTCTTTCATGAAGTGGTAGAATGTGGAACTTTTTGCACCGGGCGGAATAATCTGGTAAAAATACTTTAGCGCGATATTGTAGATAACGTAGAAAACGCTTTTGAATGCCTTCAATACGCGTAATATAAATGCCATAGTTTGGGTTCCACACTTGAGAGGCGTATTCAAGGTGACTTCTCACATACGCGCAATATAATATTTTAAATGTCTTAAGAGATGAAAAATCAGAAGACATTCTTAAAATAAATCCTAGAGCCCTTGAGGCTTTTTTTACTACACTGTTGATGTGCTCATCAAATAATAATTTTGAATCAAAGATGATTCCTAAGTCTTTGATTGTAGACACTCTGGATACAATGGAGTTCTGTAGACTGTAATTGCCATAGATGGGCTGCGGCTTTCGTGTAAAGGAACAAACAAAGCATTTGGAAACGTTTAAGTCCAACTTATTCCGAGAGCAGTAGTTTTGAAACCTATCTAAATCTTCTTGAAGACATAAAGCGTCTTCGATAGTTTTTATAGGGCACAATACTTTCATATCATCAGCGTAAAGAAGGATCTTAGAGGAACGAAAGCAGGAAGAAATGTCAATAACAAATATTATAAAAAGGAGCGGGCCAAGCAAAGATCCTTGAGGAATTCCTGAAGGAATACTCATCGTTGCAGATGTATAGCCATTGAGTACTACGGTTTGACACCTGTTTTGTACGTATGAAGAAAACCATCTAAATAAATTCCCACGTATACCGACCGCTTGTAATTTTTGCAACAGGATCACGTGATCAATCCTATCAATCGATTTGACAAATAAGAATAATTATGGTGACAATAATAATACACATAAAATCAATGCAAATGCTGTTTCAAGTACTATATTTTTAAAACCAGTGACACCTAATGAAGTCAAAACCATAATAATAAGTCTTAAAAATACGAACTCGGAAGGTGAAGATGGTATCGCAACAAAAATTATCAAATATTGTAAAGAAGAGTTGAGTGAAGTTCTTGCGTTTCTAGTTAATCTTTCGTTTGAGCATGGCTATTTTCCAGAAAGGCTAAAGATTGCCATTATAAAACCTCTTCACAAAAAAGGTGACAAAGAAACATTGGAAAACTATAGACCAATTGCTCTTGTAAATGTTTTATCAAAAGTGTTTGAAAAAGCAATGCATAAAAGATTGTACGATTTTCTAATCAAACATGACGTTATAAAGCAAGAGCAAAATGGGTTCCAAAAAAACAAATCAACCACATTAGCGGCTTTTGATTTAGTTAATGGCATAGCAAAGAACTTTGACAAAAAACTTTTAACAACAGCGCTGTTTTTTGATATGACAAAGGCATTTGACTTTGTCTCCCATAAAATACTCTTACTTAAGCTTCAACATTATGGCATCAGGGGAACTGCTTTGCATTGGATTGAATCCTATTTAAATAATAGAAAACAGTCTGTCGAAATTTTATCTCTAGATGTCAGGAAAAATGTTAGAAAAAATATATCTGATATAAAAATTAATAGATTCGGTGTCCCACAAGGCAGTGTTCTAGGGCCTTTGCTGTTCTTAATATATATTAATGATATAGTTAGTGCAACAACATACCAGTCTGTGTTATTTGCTGATGACATTTCTATAATAGTGACAACTGAAAAGGCTAATTAAAATTTTTCTAATCATATACTTGACATTCACAATACAATTGATTCTATAGTTAAATGGCTGGACATGAATAATCTAAAAATAAACCTGTCGAAAACTTGCTACATTAATTTCAATAATATAAATATTCAAGTAAATTACAATGGTCAATCATTAAAAGGGGTCAATCAAACATCATTTCTGGGATTAATAGTTGATAAAGAGCTTAATTGGAAACTGCACACAGATAAAATTTGCAAAAAAATAAACAGCTATGTATATGTTCTAAACCGTTTACGTAAAACTGCTAACAGCGACACAGCACTGTTAGCATACCATGGCTACATAGGGTCACTTTTAAGGTACGGATTAATTATTTGGGGAAGAGGTGCAGAATTTGGGAAAGCGTTTATATGTCAAAAAAAATGTATTAGAGCTGTATGTGGCGCAGCACCCTTAGATTCATGTAGACCTCTTTTCAAAGAGTTAAATATATTACCGCTTCCATGTCAATATATCTACGACATCGCATGTTTTGTAAAACAAAACAGACATTTGTACACTACAGCGCTGGAATTCTATAAACGCGGTACCAGAAATGTAGACCGATTAGTAAGAACATACATAAACAGGACAGCACGCTATGAAAAGTGTTGTATGACAATGTCTATTACTATTTACAATAAACTACCTGAAACCATTAAATCATTGCCAGAGGTTAAATTTAAAAAAGAATTGAAGGTCTGGTTGCTTCAAAAAAGTTTCTACTCGTTAAATGAATATTTAGGTTTTTCTTGAATTCGGAAACGGTCGTTGTGCCCGGTAGTTGTAGTAGTAGTAGCAGTCGGTAGTTGTGCTCGGTTGACGTTGCTTCAATTGTAGGTATGTTTTGGTGGTGGTATGCAGTTAATGTTATTAGCACTTTTTAAATATTAAATATTGTATGTCCGCGAGGACAAAACTGTTCTCAAGTACTTAATACCATGAAATAATTATCATCTCGTTGTACACAGTTTTAGACAATAAATATTTCATTTCATTTCATTTCATTTCATTTCATTTCTAAAAGACCAGAAACCTTAACACCATTAATATCGACTGACACGTAAGGCCTGCTATTGTCTAGTTCCAGGGTTTTATCGAGAATTGTGTGAACATTGTACGATTTGAAAAATGCTTTTATTGTGCAAAGCCAATTCTGCCAATCTTCATTATCAAATCGATTTTCTACACAATTCTCTGAGACTAGTTTTTTGAATCCGATTCCTTTTTTATGAGGCAGTCTGGACAGTCTGGAGTCTTGAAACCCTTGCGACCGCATACGAAGCATACCACCTCATCTTTGTTTGCAGTACATTGCCTGAGATTATGAGTGTCGGTACGACAACGGGGACAAAAACGGGACTGCTGATTAGACGAATCAATAGCATGTACATAGTTAGGAGTAGCTTTATTTGCAGTGTCGGTTTGTATATTTGATTTGTAATTATTCGCGTTATTGTTGTATAAACCATATCTGTTATTGTTATTACTAGACTTACTGAAATTAGAGTTCTGCTTCGACGAACCAGCATAAGCCAAATCGGGTGCTAGAGTGACAGCAGTCGGTCGTGAAGGTTCTTTGAATTGAGAAACACGCGACTGTGTAATTTCGTAATTACAGCATAGTATTTTCAATTCAGCAATGGTTTTGATTTCAGATACAGCAGATAAGGTATTGGAGTAGCATGGGCGAATGTTGTGTAAGATAATGTCTAGTTTATCTTCTTCTGAAGGTTCTTTCGAAAGTCTTGAAAAATATTCTGACATAATTGAGAGGAAAATAAGTATATTTTCTGTTTCTCCTTGTGTGCGGGACCTGATTTCAGATAAAAGTCTGTAATCATAGTCAGCGGGGCTAAAATCACGTTTCAACGAAGCTGCAAGGTCATTCCAACTTGTTATCGATTTTCTTATCCCTCGGTACCAGTGAATGGCGTCTCCGGTGAAAATTTCGGTGGCGTTGGCGAGAACTTTGGCGCTTGTAATATTTTTTGCCTGACAGAACTCATCAACACGTTGAATGAACGCCCGTACGCACGTTTTGCCATCATATCTCAATTTTGAAAAGTGGCTTTGATTGCCTTCGCAAGTGACGGTAAAGTTCATTGGTTGAGCAGGGTTAGGAGAGGAAATAGGAAAGTCACTATCAGCTAAAGGATCAAAAACTGCATCCTTGAATGCGTTAAGGCTAATAATGGCCTTCTTGTAAAGGGCGACACATTCAACATAACTTTCTTTAATGGTTTCATCTACTTGGATGCGGTTAAGCCGATGATGCAAGTGATTCGTAATATTTTGAGTGCGAAGAAATGTATTCTTATCTATCGCTGTTGATGCTAAAGTTAGATGAACTTTTTGGAGAGCATCTAAAACACCACTTAAGTCCACAGTTGCATCGAAGGGACTGGTTAGGATGTCCTCGGAAGGAAACAATGGCGCGCACTTAGCAATTTGTTTACGCAATTCCTGGACAGTAGAAGCAGGTGTCTCACCTCTAATTGCAACTTCATACTCAAGTTCAGATTTCTGAAGTGACATGAATCTAATTGGGTATGCCATGGTGTAACTTCTGTGTCAAATCTGCCGTTTTAGGTAAGAGTTGAGATAAAAATGGAGAAGTACCATACAATGAGTACGTAAAGGTAAGACAAAAGCCGAAAAAATACTCCGCCTGTTACAACATAATTTAATCTGAATAACGTTTTAGTTTTTTTTTTTTAATATGATTGTTAAATATGTCACAGATGATAGAAGCAACATGCGACGATAAATAAATTGTACTAAAGTAACAACTACTAGACTACCAATTAACAAACTAAAAAAATCTAAATCGAAAAAATAAACAAAAAAACGTATTTTTTTTTAAACCAACACAAATGAAAATTTTGCAACTAATGTGTACGTACACTATTGTAAAGATTTACATTTTAATGTAACTTAATTTAATAAAATATATATATTCACGAAATGATTACACTGTTTGTACTTATACTTAACACAAATTTCTTACATTAACTGTACTTTTATTTTCTTTTGCTAGGTGCAACATAACTAAATAGGTAGGTACCTACACTTTAGTTGCTGGCAACAAAACGTTTTACAAGCAAAATAAAAAACGCACCCAACACCAAAAAAAATAAACAAAAAAAAATCGTACACTCAAAGGAAGCGTAATATGAAGACCTTACCAACCACGTCTAGGCGCCAGTGAAACAATTATTCGTCTTAGTCCTATCTACTAATAATAAATAAGACAAGACGACTTGTTTACAAATTTATTTATGGTGGTTCTCAACGGCCGGGTCAACAAAATAATGTACGCGTCCTGAGGGCAGACGGCCTAGACACTTCCCTGACTATAGCCTCGGTTATGGAGAGGAGACGGGGCTGGTGACGAGCTGCGGGATGTGATTCTCGATGGTGCGACTGCCAAGCGACGTCGCCTTCGTTCCGGTAACTTGGACCCTGCAATAACATCCGGGTCGGTCAGGAACAGACATCGGAAGTCTCCTCTGATTGTGGCCCATGTCCGGAAATAGTAGGAAGTACTAGGCATTCTACAAGCGTGATGGGTGTGCGGAAGCCACAATCAGACGGAGTTTACATGAATATAGAAGTATATTTACTACTACAGAAAAGATATAAATAATAATACAACAAGCGTATTAAAGCTTTAACGGCTACTTTACTACAGCCTACCTACTACACTATTGTAAAATAATTATATAACGTTCAACACTTACCCAATACAGGGTTTGACACTGGTGACACGTTTTTATACTTCGTTATTAAGCAACGAAAATATTAATATTATTCTTTACAAATTTAAAGGACGCACGCGTAAAAATCTGTCGCTAAAAAATAGGAGCGACAAGCGTGCTCTCACTCGCAGTACAAAATGAGGTGTGGCGACCTGCCGGCTGCCGGGCGACGACGGAGCGCGAAGACAATAGGCGCTTGCGCAGGGCCGGCCGCAAAACATGTGGGGAATAGACGGACGGACTAAGGAAGGGGAATCGTTGGGCACAATGAACGATCAGTTTAAATTAAACTATAATTTGTTTTTTTAAATTATTATAAAGGATTTTAATTTTATTGGTAACGTTTCATCGTTACAACCTGTCTTCTAGATAAAACCTGACCTGTCTTCTAGATGGTCGTCAGTTAACTAACATGCTATTGAACTATTTATGTAGCTCTAGCGATATCGATCAAATGTTTGCAGTAAAAATAAAATATTGTAAGTAAGTAATAAACATTGCGGTTAGTTCGACAAAGTACCTCTGTTGTTCTCGCTGCCGCGGGGCCGTTGACTCGTTGAAAACTTTCATTTCTAATGTCGCGTAGTAAGCTAAGAAATGAAATGTTTTTTTTCTTCTGTTTGTGTTCATCCAAACTTTTTTAATGTAGTTGTCTCAAACGATAATACCGACTACAGTTGCTTTTACATTAAAATAACAAGCGGCGAGATACGCCATATATACCGGCAGCACTGGCTTGTCACATTTTTTTTTTATTAGGCCACAAATCTAAGTGATATATATATATTATTTAATAATAATAAATAATCAATTTTTATTTGATATTTATCTAACTATAAAATTAGAATGGTGGAGAATATAATTATCGATATAAAAACCAAATCAGTAGCCCACCAAAGTTGTGCAACGGTACGTACCCTACTCAAAGTTACAGGTCTGCAGGTAAACGTGACCGAAGCGGAGGTCCTGGCGGGGAGTGGTGCCGGGGAACGCGTGTTCGCTCCTCGGATACATACCGATAAAACCCAATACCTTCGCGTTCGGCTTCAAACGTGTGCAGTTTCCGTCAGCCTTATAGTTTCATCATGATTATCAACAAACAAAGCACGGGAAGAGCCGCTGCGGCTCACGGGCTTGAACTATTCAACGAGCTGCTTCCGTCACGGCCAGCTTTGTTTGAGCGATGGCACAGAATTATTTGTTTACGCTTCAGGACATAATTACCAACAATATTGATAACCGAGAATCACTGTGACAAATATTGTAGTAGCCGGTAATTTGGTCTAGAGAGTTTAACTATAGCTCCACTCAAACGAAGTTGCGGGTACAGCTAGTCATCAAATAAAAAAAATGTATTTATCATCTGCCAAGTGGGCAAGTTATGCAATGTGGTGAAACATGTCTTTCCGTGTTGTTTACAAAACTCCGTAAAAGCTTCTAGTAATGTCAACTTTACTAGGGCTTGACTTGACAGTGAACATTTTTGTGGAATGAGCTAGCTGTGGAGTGAGCTTATAACAACAATTTTGATCGTAGTTTTTGTTGTGTGTGCAGCCTTACACCATATCGGCGATAGATGGAGAATCACAGTCATTCGTTTTGGTAGTTCATTGTTTCCTATAACCGGGATGACTTCGCCCACTACACACGGACACTGTTATTTGCATAATATTTATGATTAATTTATAAATTAACGCAATCCCATCCGTCAAAAACTCTAAAACGGCCCTTTGCTCTCGAGTATGACGAGCGTACGAGAGTACGACCAACCGAGTCACGTGCGACTATGTACACTGGAGAGGAATACGATCGTATCATTACTGAGGCGCTACTATTGACTATGCTTCACTTATCTAATTATTAGTAAATTATTGTATAGGTCAATGGCAGAGAGCGAATTAATGAAGTAATTACGCACTTCCCGAGTAAATGATCGGATCGCGTGCCATCCGTTATACGAATACCTACTGTGCACACTAGCATCGTCAGCGCGGTGGACGGCCCCTCCAGCCACGCCGGCAACACGAGCGCCGCTCCTCGAGTACTGCTGCAGTCATTGTCCGAGATTTTCTCGCACTCATACTGTATCTACTGCAAGCCAAAAATTGAAGTAGTGCAAAGGTAACGTCACTACTTGACGAGTGTAAAAGCCGTCACACGCGATGAAGGTGCTATAATATTTCATGTTATCTTAGAACATATTTCAATATCGCTACTCATACAAAACAAATGACGAACAAGTGACGAAGATAATATATATATTTCAAAAATGTATGGCGAGCGATATCTAATTATTATAGCATCTTCGTCTGTGACGGCCTTTATCGAACTTGAAAGTTTTTATTCTCACATGTATTTTGTTATCGTTACATACATGCACAAAATATAAAGTTGCCGCTTTAGAACGATGTCCTCGGAGCGAGTATAACCTGCCCATCGAAACCAGCTTTTCATAAAAAAATATCACAAATATACCTACGCGTATGTTTTCTATAGAAACGAAATTGAATTCCACAAAAAATGTGTCGGTGTAGCTGTAACGTTATCGAGCGTGGCTTCGGAAGTTTTGTGTTGTCGGGAATGTGTCGGAATTTTAATAAAAGTAGCGCTCGCAGGTAGTCCGGGCGGGCCCGCGCACTCGCAGGTGGGCCGGGCGGCGCACAGAAAAGCGAAAGCCCTACTCTTCTCTCTTCTGTGGAGCAGCTCGCGCGGCCCACGCTCGTAGCTACGGCGTTAGAGCTACGCTCGTAGCTACGGAATTAGAACTACGCTCGTAGCTATGGAGCTAGAGCTACGCTCGTAGCTACGGAATTAGAACTACGCTCGTAGCTATGGAGCTAGAGCTACGCTCGTAGCTACGGAATTAGAACTACGCTCGTAGCTATGGAGCTAGAGCTACGCTCGTAGCTATGGAGCTAGAGCTACGCTCGTAGCTATACGCTCGTAGCTACGGAGCTGGAGCTACGCTCGTAGCTACGGAATTAGAACTACGCTCGTAGCTATGGAGCTAGAGCTACGCTCGTAGCTATGGAGCTAGAGCTACGCTCGTAGCTATACGCTCGTAGCTACGGAGCTGGAGCTACGCTCGTAGCTACGGAATTAGAACTACGCTCGTAGCTATGGAGCTAGAGCTACGCTCGTAGCTACGGAATTAGAACTACGCTCGTAGCTATGGAGCTAGAGCTACGCTCGTAGCTATACGCTCGTAGCTACGGAGCTAGAGCTACGCTCGTAGCTATACGATCGTAGCTACGGAGCTGGAGCTAGGCTCTTATATTTATGTGTGTAGGTGTGCAGTGAGATGAAGCAGCGGGAATGGATTGCTGGCGGAGGGCGCACTTAGCGCAACTTTCGCTTTTTATTTTATTATATTTCAGCCGGCTGCGGCTGTGGCCTGAGTGCCTGCCTGCTGTGGAAGATTGAGTGCGTCTCCGATGTACCAAATAAATCTCTCTATATCAAGATTTGCGTTCCGTTAGATTTATTGCATTAGCAGAGTGGCCGGAGCCCCGGAGCCCTCGGAGCCCCGGAGCCCCCTGAGCGCTGGTACCGCGATCCGGCGCCGCGGACAGGGGACGGTGTCGCTCATGTGCGTACTCAAGGAGAGGCGAACAGTAATCAAAATACGTTAGAAATAAAACTCACGTTTTTTTTTGGAAGGAACTAATATCAATATACTTGTAATTAATGCAATTAGCGACTCTATTGACATTGTTTCGGCAATTCAAATACGTATCGCTCAGCGGGATTGGAACCTGTCGATCAACGCTCGCGACACTCGAGTGAGAAGAGACCGTAGCTGATAGCTCAGTGGCTAGAGTTATTTTAATTTATCACGCTGTTTACGCATTTAGTCCGGTAAGGACATCATAGATGGCGCTATACGCCCTTAACTCGCGATGACGAGATGTTTCGGTATGGCTTAATATTAATCATCAATAGAACTGATGAAGCGCCGCTCAGCCGGAACGGAACCTAGCTCCTCACGTGCACTAACTCTACGGCATTCATTTAGGCCGCGAACATTATTTTGTCGGCGTATCGATGAACGTACTCGGTTGTGTTTATATTATACTGTGATAGAAATAAGTTTGTTCAGTCGCCAGTTCAGGCTGACAGTGCGATGCGACCATCGTCACTTCGTGCGAGCGATGGCCGATAGGGACAGTTAGGTGCTGCCTAGGAAATCACTATTAGCTTGAAGGACAGGCTTATGCACACAACATAAAACACGTTCGCGCGAGACGCTAGATCCTCCAAAGGAGTAGATACTCCTGCAGTTGTATCAGTGTGCGTGTCCTCCTCGGTGGTGTGTGTACCTTGTGTGTTAGACGGCGTCCAGTCGCCGCAGGTTGCAGCTAAGATCATGACGTCACGTCACACACGGCACGCAGAAGCTGTGCGAGTGGACCCGAGATGCGCGAGAAGGCTGTGGCAAACTATCTTCGTGGAATCACTTATGCTTTAGAATTCTCAATTATTCTTACTATTAGTTAGTACATTTAAGCACATAATTGCTGAAAGTAATTAAAAATTACAGATTAGCGAGTGTATCTTTTGTGGTTGGTCTTCACCTCACCCGGGTCGCAGGAATGTTCATAAAACACCCAAAAAACAATTGTTCAAATAAAATCCATAAAATAAACACACTTCAAGTAAATCGTGTAATTACGTTTGAGTAATTGCAGTAATTACCCCCGCGTAGATACCAAATAGAATGTAGGCACCTGTGAGTATTTCGTTTTTAATATCGCAGCAGGTGAGGGAACATCAAAGGTATAATTTCTCATCGAGATCAAATATTTTCTCAATAACACTAATTACGTCGCTAAACCTCCTCGACTTAATTACCTTAATGACGGCTCTTCAATTAATATTTCCTCGGGCGACATAACACGGCATCTAGCGCTCGCTATTAAATAGAAAATGAAGAAAGTTTGTCGCGATTGTGTTTCCGCGAATCCATTAGTCAACATTGTTAGCAAAGTGACGATTTAAAATGTAAAGGCGCAATCTGCCAGAGGTCCCGACCATTCCGTCGGTTTAAATAGATTCTGCCTCTCGGTTCGCTACCTGCTGGTGACGGAATCAAACCCGCGCCGCGGGCGCCACCTGGCGGCGCACTCTGTGCTACGTGATTGGAGTACTAGTTGTCCGCGCCGAACTGTCACTGTTACTCTTTACTATATTTGGTACACAATCGAACTTCCGTTTCGAAACGTTTCGAAAATCATCATCGAAAAAACATACTAACGACCTCCCATGACAAACATAATAATAAAAATACCATTAAAATACTCGGAGACCGTCTATTCGCTTCACTCGGTCAATTACATATTTTCTATTGATTCACATATTTTTCTCTGGCTTAAACCAGGCGGCGCGGCCCTTCGAACTGTCCTCGCACTCGCACTGGATAGGAATGTACTGCGCACATCGCTGACTCAGCACCAGGTGAATACAAGAGTGAACATTCTATTTGCTCTGTCCTTGAGAACGAACACAAGCCAATATTATATTGATATAGGCGCAAGTTGCATTTATTCCGAAGGAGTTCTCGCCTTTACCTGTGCGAGGAGGCGGATGCTGTGCGACGCGCGCGTCTACTGCGGTGATGATATCACTCTAATATTTATTTCGAGTACTAAACTGGAGTGTACAAGTGATACGTCGACAAGTAGCGGAGACTATACGACGCTCCTGTAGAGTTCTACGGACGACACGAGCGGACAGTTTCACATCATGCCTGCACTCGACCACTCGATACAGTGATAATGACCAATATCAATAAATATGTCTCTCAAAAATATTTAAATGTTAATCAAATCAAATGATCGATTTTCAAAAATTCGTCGGTGTCCGTTACAGTTTTAATTAAAAGGATCTCTGAGAGTTTCCCAAAGTTTGTATTCGTTTCCTTCCAACTGGCAGCCTCCGCGCTGAGATAAGAGTCGGCCGCCGGAAGCCGCCCGCAGGCCGCGGGCGTCGGCCGTGTCGGTGTCGGTGGAGCGTGACTGTGGGCGTCGGGCACGTCACGGCGGAACTTAAAAAAAACAGTTCCGCCGACTTCAAATTATTATGGGACCACCTCGAGAGATTATACCCAAAACGACTATTTTTAAACAAAAAGAGAATTTTCAAAATCGGTCCACAATTGACGGAAAAATCGGCGAACATACATTAAAATAAACATACATACATACGTGCAAACAGTCGAACATAGAACCTCCTCCTTTATTAAAGTCGAAAAAGTTAACTCGCTCACTAGCACATCAAATGATTGATTGTTTATATAGATTTAAACGATGATACGATTGTTCCGTTTAATTGTTCCGACCCGTGAGCCTGCCTTTCAAATGCTTGTATATTATTACAAAGAACTAAATTCAAACGACAGCGACGATATGATTCTCAATTCGAAGTTTAGCGAGTACTTTAGAGAAAAATCATTTGTTATCAAACTTTATTCGAAACTCAACTTAAAATAAATGGATTCACAGAGTGTTTTCCATTAGGGCGGCGCGCGGTGGCCGTTACAGAGGCGAGGAATCGTACGTTCTGTGACTCCGGCGGCGCGGCGGGCTCGCGGCATGGGGGTCCGGGGTTCGGCGTCCACGAGTTCCAGGGTGAAAATGGTCGCGTATAAAGAGTTGATTCCTGTCCTGCGTATATCGTTTACATTTACTTCTAGTGTTGATTATAATTAATACAAAAGTTTGCTCCGAGAGGCTTCCCACCCAGTGTCGGACAAAGGCCTTCTCCTCCCATCAAAACGCATAACATAAAAAAAACTAAAATAAATATTATCATCCATGTCGGTTTCGGCTACGGCGACCACTTCTGCTACTTAACCAGGTAAGGAGCTTCGCTGGTGTGCTGGAATATGGCTAATGTAGCCAATTTTGGCAGTAAATGTGCGTGCACAGTGCGCACACGTCAGAGTTCCATTCCCATTGCCTGCGAAGCTATATTTTCTCTCCTAAAAACGTATGAAAGTGTGAAGTTATACATTTTTGCAACGTACTTATGAAAATATAAAGATAATAAAACGGAAACGATAAAACTAAATCTTGACAGCTGACATAATCCTCTGTAGATCTGTTAATAGTTAATTATAGTCGCGCACAGCTAGCAACTTGTTGTAACGCGCCGACACTCCGGCTAGTTCTCTACTACGACTAGGTTCAGTGTGCTGACGCAGCGGGTGGGGGGGAGACCATATGTCAAGTTGGTATCGCAGCGAGTATAGCGTGGAGCCCGACCAGCACTACTGTACCGTGTGACGTGCGAGTGCCGGAACCGAGCCCCGGCCGCGCTCGGAACTACATTAGTGGCCGCTCCGCACGAGCGCGCTCCTCGCTACATCACGCTATCTGACGATTGAGCGCCCACTGCCGGTCGTCGGCTGACACCGTTGGCCGTTACGCTGAGTATAATATCACGCTCGTCGTTATCGCCGATCGAGTCGACTTATCTGCGAGCTTGTGTCGCGCCAATTTTTCAGCCTCTAAAATAACCGCCTTGTATCTCCGTCTCGGGCCATTTCGCGCGATGTTTATATATTAGTGCCCCCGCCCCCGCCCCTCCTCCGCTCCGCGCCCGCCCCGCCGCGTTGTTTCAGGTAATGTGCTCCATTGTGTGCCGGCCCTGCACGGAGGTTTTTCTCTTTGTACAGAGCGCGAGTCTCCGTTTATTTCCTTTGTTTAACTCCGGTTGTTAGTTGTTTTATTGTCGCGCCGGCAGTTAGTGTAATCGAGTAGAATTTCCACTTCGTTATTTTGCTGTTTAGCATACGATGGAAACAAAGTTATATTTTTCTTTCAACTACGTAGTAATGTTATGAATAATCATCACAAAACCAATCCACGCCAAGATTAAATGCGTAGTTAGCGGTTAGTTAGTTAGTTTCACGCACACACGCGCGCCGCGCACCTAAACACTTAAATGGTTTATTTATTTATTTATTTATTGTTTATTTACCAGATAGCCGAATTCACCCATGTAAACCTAGAAACGTTCCAACGTAGGGGCGTTCACAGCACGTTAGCTTTACGAGGCAATAAAAAGAAAGACCAACTGATAACCCCGACGTACCGTCTCGTCAAGTCGGAGAGGTCAGTGTATATTTTGGGGCCCGCGATCTACAACCGTATACCAGCTTCCATTCGGGATGCTCCTTCTACTGGGTGCCTCAAAACCAAGCTCAGAGCGTGGTTGGGAGAGAATTTGTTTTATGACATTGAAGCTTATTTTAAAATAATATATATTAAGGAAATTCATAGGGGACATCGGGCAGCGTCTGAGAGAGAAAGGCCGGGACCCCCGCGCTGGGTGGTTTTTGACGCAGCAGATTTCTCTGTCCATCCAGCGCGGTAACGCCGCCGCTATAATGGGCACGTTTGGGCAGGGTGCATTACGGGGGGGAATTTTTGACGAATAATGTTTTCGCATTGAGATTTAATTTTAAATATCTAGTATTTTATAAGGAGTTTAATAATGTAAATGATATGTTGTAATAAATACATTACCTAATATATATATATATATTATTAACGTATTTATTTTTAATTATTATTTCATTTTATTAAGTGATTATTTATTGTGACATGCTTAATGAAATATGACGTGTAACTTTGGTGTTATCAATAAACTATTTGTAAACATCCTCGTGCTCTGCGGGGGAACAAACGCACACTCGCCGCTGTTCTTGCTGTGGTGCAACTCGAATATAACTCGGTATCTGTTTAACGCAACCAATCCAACAGAGAAGAATGAGTAGGGCGGCTGTCTACCTGCGCTGGTCGCGGCCGCGCCGGCGGTGGTGCGCTGGCGGCGGCTCGTCTCTACTAACTAACTACTAAGCCACGTCACGCGCGCCACTGACGTGGCGTGGCGTGGCTTGGCCTCGGCCGTTATCAGCACAACGTCACGCAGTTATAACAACACCCGAGGCCAGCGGAAGGCCGCGCGATTCATGTTTTTGAAGGAAATGTAAATGAAAACACTGTTATTACTTGGAGAATGTTGTGCCTTAATTTCCTCGTTCGATGCTAAATTACAATTCTTTGTGTTTTCCTTCTGCGTCGTGAATATTTATTTCTCGTCAAGTATTTCCTTCGGCGGGCCGCGTTGAACCGCGTCAACGTTCAAATTACAATTTATACAACGAGGACGAGGAAACACGAAAAAGTACCCCGTTTCATAATCCTCCTTTTCCGATTACGTTTCTTAATTTATCAAGGAAAATTATAGATATTCTCTCTAAATAGAATTACAAAAATATCTTCACTTAACGCAGCTTCGAACATGAAACATTTCCTTATACCTCGAAGACGTGCTAGACTGCTAGTAAAGCGTGGAGGAATCGTCAGGAGAGGAAGCGTCAGGAGGGGTATTCACAACTCAATAGGAAAAGTTTCCGTTCGGATCCACATTCTGCATCTCTGTCATCCGGAATGTAGAGGACTGGGACGGATAATGTGAATCCGAATAGAAACCTTTCCGATAGAGTTGTGAGTACCCCAGCTGTATTGTCATGCTTTTTGTGACTGTCTAACGAAGTACTCGCCCGGGGTGTTTCCTATGCTTTAGTTCTTCCACAACACAAATTAGTAAGTGCGGATTAGTAAGTAGTCAAATTTCGGGAGCACTTACATTCTAAAATAAAAAGAAGGTGTTGCCGATTTGGAGGCTTTATTACTACTGATCTATAATGAATACAATATTAATGCTTGCTTACCTCTACTTGGGTGGTGCGACCAACGATGATGCTTATTCAGCAAGTCCAACACAACAAGCAGGCCCTAGAGGCGGGCTAGATGGGAAGGCATAACTAAGTAGCAGTGTGTTTACTTTGTCATTAAACAAATGCGAAAGAATTATAGGAGACATCAACTTCTCCTATTTATTATTATCTATCTATCTAATCTACACCAATATAATAAAGAGGAAAGATTTGTATTTTTGAATTTTTGTTTGTTTGTAACGAATAAACTCAAAAACAACTAGACCGATTTCAAAAATTCTTTCACTATTAGAATGCTACTTTATCCCCGAGGAACATAGGCTATATTTATTACAAAAAAATAGGGGTTTCTACTTAAACTTCAATAATGTAACCCAAGGTGTATTTTTTTTTGCCATTAAACGGCTTTCATCGCATGCGCTGCGGAAACTATTTGTAAGGGCTGATACCCTACATAAATTGATATGATTATTGTTAGTGAGTACCGCGTTCGGGAACAATGATAAAACCGTGCGTTCACGTTAACTGCTTTATTGGTACTAAGGAAATGTACGGTGAGCCCGTACATACTCCCCACGAGAAAAAAAACAACTAAATATTACATTGTATATGTGATTGATAATCAAAATAATAAACTGTGCACTGATCACTTGTAGATAAAAATAAAATGTAGATGTAATCTAAACCGTGAACTTGTCATTTCGAATGTTTATTGGTGATGAGGCTCTATGTACTCGCGCTCTTTCATTGTCACGATTATACACTACACTATAGTCGGTGCACAGATCACGCGTGGCAGCAGCCGGAGTCCGCGCCGGGCCCGGCGCGTCTATCGCAGGGGAGGGCGCCGAGCCCAGCGCGGTCGATGCTGGTGGCGCCCAGAGTCTCCACGTGCCGCGGGCTCGTTTCCACCATAATATGGCGCCTCCCATTAGCAACACCCCCATCATGACGTAGATTGCTGCGTAGTGATGAATGTCATGATCAGTCAGGATGCTTGGTTCGTTTTGTTTTAAGACCTCAATCTTTTGTTTTATATCTCGGAACTCGTTATTATTTATTTCAGAATCGGAATTGTTCAAGATGTCTTTTGCTATCTGTAGTTCTGTTTTCGCTAATTCCACAGCTTTCATTATCTCAAATAGTTGCTGCTGAATGATTTTATGTTGGTGCGACATTACATTTTCCACTCGTTTTATAATATTGAACTCGGCCTCTATTATGGATATTTGATTTTTCCACAAAGACAAAGTATGCGTAGTAACGCAATGTCCTTCTCGTACTTTTCTGCGAATCTACTGTCAAGTACGCCGAACAGTGCGCTCGCCAGGTAACCGACACCGTCGATAAGCCCACGTCGGCTACGCTCTCTCCTCACTACTGTCGTGCCGTCTTGCTGACTAAGGAGCAGTTGATTGTTGTAATCTATCTCACTTAGCTCGTGCTGTAATTGAAACAATATTATATTGCAGTATGTATTGTTTGACAATTAATTACATGCTCGTTGGAGTGCGATTGTTGATTTGTTGAGTGCTCTTATGCCTTCCCAGTAAGGTTCCCTTTTGTAGTAAATGATCAGTTTCCATTCGTCGCGGATGATGTTCATGTTTGAAATCTTATCAAAATAAAGATGCTGGTTGTTTCTGAAGCTCGTTACGTTCAACTCACATTGAGAGTTTGTTACGATGCCCAAAAATAAAATAATAGATGCGAACAGAGATAATAATTTGATACGAGACTTCTGTAATGCTGGCTTTGATGATGATCAATTTGTTGCTGAAGTAGATTGCTTTTGATCGTTTTGTTTCTGGTCGTGAACTGGCAGGACTGATAATTTAGTCACTGGGCGTTTCAATAAACCATTTTTGGTTTTCAGTGTCACGACTCTCACGTACCCATCTGATGATGGGTGTATTTCGATGACTCTACCCATCAGCCACTTTCCTGGGGGTAGAATGGCGGTATGGATGATCACCACGCCATCTAAACTGATGTTTTGCTTGGCTTCTTTCCATTTGCTTCTTGCTGTTATTTGTGTCAGATACTCATTTTGCCACCTCTGCCAAAAGTCTCGGTCAATTTTTTGTGTTAATTGCTTTGATTGTTCATGCTTAATAATTTTCTGCTTTGCTTTGCTTATTTCCTCTAATGTTAGCAAAACTTTCTGCTTCTTGCTTGATATAAATCTATATATCCACGCTAATATTCGCGTGATTTTGGATAAAGAACTATGCTTGATCAATAAATTACTGATAATGCTTTCTTCTTGCTTTGTCACCGTGTGAACTTGCTTTTGGTTTTTCACTTCTTCTTCCGTGACAAAATGTCTTTGTTTTTCGTCTTTTTCAGGGTTGTAGGTAGGCAACCATGTAGGTCCTTTCCACCACAACGAGTCAGTGATTAACTGTGGCACTGACAAGCCTCTGCTTGCGCTATCCGCAGGATTTTCCTGGGATTTGACATACGCCCAGCAGCTTGCAGGCATTATCTCTTTTATTTGGCATGTTTTATTTGCTACGAAAGACTTCCATCGGCCGGGGTCACCTTGTAGCCAGCCCAACACCGCCGTGGAATCACACCATCCATATATCTTGATATTATATCCTGGTAAGCACTCAATGACCTTGGCCATTAGTTTTGATAATAAGAGTGCGCCGCAGAGCTCAAGACGGGGTAAAGAGATGTTCTTGCTTGATGGGACCAATCTTGATTTTGCTGCAACAAGAGTGATCTTGGTTTGATTTTTGCCATTATTGATTTTGCAGTAGATCACGGACGCATAGGCGTTAATTGATGCGTCACAGAATCCGTGTAATTCGAAACTGCTTGATGGTGTTGTGCCCAGCCAACGTGGTATGTGTAATTGATTAACTTTTTCTAGGTCGGCTTTGATTTTTGACCAATTTTTGTTAATGTTTTCAGGAACTTCGTCATCCCACTGTATATTTGACATCCAGACTTCTTTAAATATGATTTTTAGCTTGGTTGTCAGGGGCAGTATCCACCCTAAAGGGTCAAAAATCTTTGATATTTCGGAGAGTAGCATTCTCTTGGTGACCTTGTCGTCTAAAGTGTCGATAGTTGATGAAAATGTAAATTTGTCTTCCATAGGATTCCAGTGAAGGCCTAGAGTTTTTGTTATTTCTGCTTGCTTAAAACTTTTAATTTCTAGACCATGATTTTCTTGCTGTTGTAATAATCGGGTGTCGTTCGATGACCATTTCCGCAAATTGAAGCCTCCTCGTTTTAGTAACTTGATTAAATCTTGTTGTAGTTTCTTTGCTTCAGTAATGGAATGGCAGCCATGGACTAAATCGTCCATATAGAATGCTTCTTCTAAGACCTTGGATGCCTCAGGATACGTTTTACGTTCATCATTTGCTAGTTGCTTTAGTGACATCATAGCCAGCCACGGGGCAGCTTTGGTCCCATAGGTAACCGTGGTAAGCTGATACTCCCGCAGCATCTGATCATGACTATCCCTCCATATTATTTTCTGTAACTGCTGGTCATCGGGGTGTACCCATATCTGCCGAAACATTTTCTCAATATCTGCAGTAAGAGCGATCTTGTACTGCCTCCATTTCAGTATAAGTGTTTGAAGGTCCTGTTGTAAATTAGGTCCTTTTTTCATTAATTCATTCAAGGTTATTCCGTGGCTATTCTTTGCCGATGCATTGAATACGACACGTAAAGCTGTACTTGACGACTGTTCACGTAATACACAATGATGCGGCAGGTAACATTCTGGTGTCTCATTACTCGACGATTGCGAAAGTTGCATATGTCCTAGCGTTTGATACTCATTTATGAATGATTTATATTCGTTCGAAATACGTAAGTTTTTTGATAATTTTTTCTCTAAGTGATGAAACTGAGCGATTGCTTTTGCTTTTGACTGACCTAACTTTTCTTCATAGTTAGGATTGAGAGGAAGCCTAACTTGGTATCTTCCATCTTCCAGTCGTTCCGTAGTTGATTGATAAAATTGTACACATTCCAAGTCTTCTGATGAATAAGGTGTTTCCTCGTTGATATCTTCCACTTCCCAGAATTTCTGTATTTCGTCGGTGTTGACTTGAACGACGTTACATTGTACTGATGTTTGTTTAATGTTTCCGCACAAGATCCAACCTAAGCGGGTCTGCTGTGCTATCATTGATGATTGATCTGATCTGCATATACCTTCTAGAATGATGTTTGGGTATACGTCGGCACCTAGCAAAATGTCAACCGGGCGGCTGATGTTGAAATCCGAATCCGCCAGTTGAATATTATCCAAATAATCCCACGACGGTTTAGAGAACGTGTAGGTTGGTAGGTGCTTGGTAAGGCTTTTCATGATGTACGCATCTGTGTTAAATTGATAATTGCAGCTCATAGATGTGCAGGCGATATTGATAACACCTTTACAATTGTTATCTCTTGCTCCTATACCGCTGATGACTCCCTTACACTTCTGTCGTGATAATGCTAACTGTTGGGCAGCGTTCTCCGTGATCAGAGAAGTCTGACTGGCGGAATCTACCAGTGCCCTCATAATTTGATAACTGCCGTCAGCTTTTTCAACCTTGATCATCGCTGTTGATAGCAAAATTTCGGGTATTTCGTTTTGCTGTGTCACATGGGTGTTGGTATTTTGCTGCTTATTTTGTTTGAACAAATCATGTAAAATTGTATTATGACACCCATAGCAACCTTTTTCTCGGCATCGTTTAGTTGAAAAACATTCATTGCCTTTATGATCGTAAAGGCAGTTTTGACATAAATTAAACTTAGAAATGCACTCTTTCTTGCAAGTCGGCGACATTTCCAAGAATTGTTTACAGTGAAATACGCCATGTTCTCCTTTGCAAACTAGGCAACTTTTGCTGGAATGGAATTTATTGTTCGATGTTGGTTTCGCAATATCCGTGTCATTGGATATCTTGTTACTTAAATATGTATGTTTGTAATGAAGTGGCTTTTGATTGCTATAAATTGTGGAAGGTTTTGCTACCAGTTGATTTGATTTCTGATTATTATCTTGCTTCCTTCGGCTAGACTCTATGCTGGTAAACTTAAGTTCCAAAAATGACAAAAAATCTGCCAAGATGGGTAAATCTCGTGGTTTTTTAATTGATGTTACGTATTCAGCGTGCGTCTCACTGTCCAGTTTGTGACACAGAATATGTACTAGTAACGGATCCCAAGTTGAGACGTCTACTCCTAGGTTTTTGATACCGTTCAGGATCTCCAACGTCGTATCATGTAACCGCTTGATATGATTAATGGATGGCTGCTGCATTGTCAGAAGGTTCAAAAAAACATTAATGTGGGATGAAAATATTAATTTCTTGTTATTATAGCGTTGGTTGAGAATATCCCAGCAAGCTGTGTAATTGTCAGAACTGATAGCGAGATGCTGGATAAGGCGTTCTGCTTCGCCTTTTACTTTTGATTTTAAAAATTGCATTTTTTGTGCGTTTGACAGGAAACTGTTGTTATGTATGGTCTCCGCAAAGAGGTCTTTAAAGGGGATCCACTGCTGATGAGACCCGTGAAAAGTCGGGACTTCAATTTTTGGTGTAGTCAGTTCCCTGTGGCTCATGGGAAATACTTTTCTGTTGAGAACACTTTTCAATGCTATGTACGTCATCTCATGTTTTGAAAATGTATCTTCATAATTCTTGTCCTTCCCTTCCAATTCACTGTCCAGTTCCCAGTGAATTTTATCAATAACTGACCACCTTGATTCCAACGTTTTAAGATTATCTTCGAGTTCCCATTTTTCGTTAATAACTTCTACATTGATATTCTGAACTGTTCTGGAAAATGCTCTGAAGTTGCTCATCTGCTTTTTGATCTGATCATCTAGCTTGCTGTATGTACCGCGGGATTGCTCCTTGGTCGAAGAATGTTGTTCTTGCCTGATTTCTGATTCAACCTGCTTCGATGGACCTGCTTGGCTAGTATAATCATATTGTGAACCGTGCACCGGTATATCCGGGGCTGATTGTTCCTCCATCGGTTTCTTTACGTAGGTTTGGTATTGTTCGTTGATGATGGTATATGTTGATTTATATAATTTGAAAGCCTGATCATACTTATTGCTGGTGAAATAAGGATGAGTTCTGCTTTCTTTTTGTTGGAGCCTATCATGGTTGTGTTGGTATTCAGACCAATACGACTCTAAATTCTGTAGGCGTCTTTTGAAGTAATCTGCAGACTTACGATCTGCTGTATCCTTTTTTATATTTATGGCTAGCTTTTCTATAGCTGTAAATATATCTTGCTGAGTTTCATGAATCGCTTCCATGTTTAATTGTAAGAAATAATGGCAACGATCTTACTTGATAATTATGATGATAAATAGTGCCCTGGCACCTGAGCTGATTACTCCTGGGCTGAGGACTGATGTTGCTTAATCCCCTGGCGGCCAATACCAGCCTAGAGGTGTTCTACTGCTTCGTACTGTCCTGGCGGCTAAAACCAGCCAAGGACTAAGAATGATATGCTGCTGGTTAATCCGAAATGAAACCACTCGCACAAATCACTTAAAAGTCAATCGCGCTGATGATCCCACCTTCGGAGGCTCGAAGGACCATTATGTAAGGGCTGATACCCTACATAAATTGATATGATTATTGTTAGTGAGTACCGCGTTCGGGAACAATGATAAAACCGTGCGTTCACGTTAACTGCTTTATTGGTACTAAGGAAATGTACGGTGAGCCCGTACACTATTAATGATAGAACAAAAACATCTACAATATTAAAGAACATATCAATATGTACAAAAAACGTCGCAATACCATAGTATTCTCACAGTTTTTGTATGGTAAGTATTCATCAAAAGTTATTTTCAATGTCTAAAAAATAATAGTCCACCCGTGCGAAGCCGGAACGGGCCGCTAGTCTAATATAATAAAAGGCTCTGTCCTGACTGACTGACTGACTGACTGACTGACAGACAACGCACAGCCCAAACCGCTGGTCGTACAGACTTGAAATTTGGAGGGTGTATTCGTCTCGATGCGGAGGGGTGTACTAAGAAAGGATTTTTCGAAATTCAACCCCCAAGGGGGGGAAAATGAGGGGGGGGGGGTTGTATAAAAGTCCTTTGTTTTTGGGCTTTTAGTCACGAAAATTTGGATCTGGATAGTTCATTTAAAATAAAAAATACTGTATTCAAATTTTCTTTGACAGGGACGAATTAAGGGGGGGGGGGAGAAGGGGGTGGAATGTTGTATGGAAAGTTCTTTGTTTTTGAAGTTATAGTGATGAAAATTGGGTAGTTCAATTAAAGGAAGGGAAGTTGGGGGGGGGGGGGGGGGGGCAGGTGGGAGTTGGCAGAGTCGGTAGAGTCGGTAGAGTTGGTAGAGTTTGCTCGGAATGATTTAAAGGGGAGAATTTTGGGAGCGGTCCGTATTTCTTTACCTCTAGTTTACTATATACGAGCCGGTTTTGATATCCCTTCATACACATTCGTAACTAAAAATTCATAACTAGCAACGATAATTTTATTTTTCGTATATTTCATTTCATTTCATAGTTATTAAACAGGATTTGTAAGGTTAAGCAAGGTTAAGTCATTTCCCCTCCCTACGGGGAGGCCTTCGTCCAGCAGCGGACATCTGCCGGCTGTTGATGTGAAACAGGATTTGTAAGGTTAAGCAAGGTTAAGTTATTTCCCCTCCCTACGGGGAGGCCTTCGTCCAGCAGCGGACATCTGCCGGCTGTTGATGTGAAACAGGATTTGTAAGGTTAAGCAAGGTTAAGTTATTTCCCCTCCCTGCGGGGAGGCCTTCGTCCAGTAGCGGACATCTGCCGGCTGTTGATGTGAAACAGGATTTGTAAGGTTAAGCAAGGTTAAGTCATTTCCCCTCCCTGCGGGGAGGCCTTCGTCCAGCAGCGGACATCTGCCGGCTGTTCATGTGAAACAGGATTTGTAAGGTTAAGCAAGGTTAAGTTATTTCCCCTCCCTACGGGGAGGCCTTCTTCCAGCAGCGGACATCTTCCGGCTGTTGATGTGAAACAGGATTTGTTTTACCATTTTCATATTTTGACATTTTGTTGACTTTATAAACTATTAATATTTTTTCTTGAGAACATAGATGTTTGACTTTATGTAAAGTTGTGGCACGCAGTAGCAGGTGGCGCAGCATTCTCGCCGCCCGCCGCCACCACCGGCGCCGGCGCACCCCCACCACCGGCGCCGGCGCACCCCCTCACTACTGATGTCTGCCTCGATTTACTATCACTTCTTCTGTGAAATTGCTGTGGCACTCACTGATATGTATTCTGTGGGTATAACACGGCTCGCAGCGGATTGCGCGCACAGTAATTATTACTTATTCTGTGGCGAATGCGTAACTCGACGCGGAGCGGGTTACCGCGCAAGTAACTAATATTTATTGTGTGACATTGCTAAGATAAGACTATCCTCTGAAGTGGAGTCGTCGCTCCTGCGTTCTCGATCCAACGACGGTCGGCATGCTGCGCCATGTCGCGCCGTGCCGCGTCGCACCGAGCCGCGTGCAGTGCCGTGCGGGGCGACCAACCCACGCCGTGGGTTGGGGGGAGTAACTACTGCATTAATGTGCCTGTTGTGCGACATTTACTGCACTAACTCTAGACATGCGTTAACGCCGGCGTGCGGCTGTCCCGCTCCGTCTCGCACCCGGGCGGCGCCATCTCGCACCCGCTCCACTTGACGACGTTCCGGATGGCGTGTTTAAGGTTTCATCGCTGGAACGGAAACCCAATTAGGTGTGTTGCCAATTTTTTCGCAATGAATTGCGAATTATTACGCTCCGAATATTCCACGAGCGAGAAAAATGGGCTTCTATTAGACTCGTTACGAGAAACGCGGGATTACTCGGGGGAGGCCCCGGGGCGCGCTCCGTCGGGCCCGCAGCCAGGGCGGCCTCTCGCGTGCACTGGCACTGGCCGGCCGCGAGCACCGCGGCTCAGCATACCTACACTGTCTGTCGCCACCGTCGAGTGCTAACGTCGCGAGCTGTAAGCGGGGCTCGAACTTTAACGGCCTCGTGATCGTTCCGCGTCCAGATCGGTTAACATACGCTTGCTGTTCGAATGTGACGCCCGACGTCTCTGCACCGCTCGCCAGCCTGCGCTACACGATCAACTATACTTTGAAAGAAGAATTAAAGAAAGAAATACAATTTATTTTGAGTCAATCATAATAGCTCACTTTAAAATTGATTAGGTAATAGATAACGATTATAAGGCGAAAAGTAGAAGACATCACATGTTACCTGTTCACGAGAGACGCAGAATGGGTGACGAGAAACTATTAACGAGAAAGCTCAATGGGTACAATTTGCTCAGTCAAGTTGACTCTTCACACCTCCTCTCTAACCATAAACTTGCACGTCCCTAGAATACTCGCAAGACATCCTAAATGCTTACATATCCCTCAGTGTGTGACTAATTATAGACGAAACTCCTTCTTTCATTTTCTTTTATAATGCCGTAGTATGGAGTCAGTCGTTGTGAAAACATTACCCATGTCGTTCAGTTCAAGAGACGTAGCAGCTCGTAGAGCTCGCGCCCGCCGCGCCAAACATGCTACGCACGTAGCACTGTGCTACGAGATGGCGTAGAGCGCCCGCGACGTGCGGTGGGGTCACGCGGCGCGCGGTGCAGTGCCGGACCCGACGCACGACACTGGCGGCCGGACTTCAGCGGCAGCACCGGCAGCGGCAGCACGGGTGCGGTGGCCGCGGTCGTGTGGCGCCGTCGAGCGACGCCGATTTATTCTGCCGGCTCGCGTAATAATCTTTTATTTTCTCTTCCAAAGAAAATAATAAAAGTCGTCGATTCGCGGATTTATTATATGGCGTGGAGGATTTATGTCGGCGCTAGAGGGGAGGGCGTGACGTCACGCGCCCGCCCCGCGCTCCAGCTCCCCGCGGCCGCAAACGTTACAGAGAAAGGCGATCGACCGTACATTTCATAATCTATCATTGTGTAGTTTTCAATTTTAATTACAGTTTAGAGAGGAGGGATTTAAGTTACAACAACATAATATAGGTATTCAATAAAAAAATCGACGTGCGATAGAATTTATTGTAGGGCCGGCAGCAGTGTTCGTGGCGGGTGTCGGACGCGACGTGCGCCGGCGGGCGCGGGCGGGCGCGGGGCGGGCGGGGGGCGCGCGGCGCGGCGCGGCAGTCTCCCTCGGGCGCCGCGCGACGCCGCGTGCCGCGAGCCAGTGTCCCGCGCGCCCGCCCACGTGACGGCTCCGTGTGACTCACGTTGTATGTTCGCTCGCCGACGCCGCGCCACACGTGCGTCGCTCGTACACTCTCGACGAGCCACGCGCCGCGCGAGCGAGCCGCTCGTCTAACGGTTAGCGCGGGGACTGCCGTGACCGTGAATACAGTGTTCCGACTAACGGCTCGAAGAAATATAATATCACCGGTGTCTTCGATCTATTGAGAGTTGGCGGTGAGAATGTTAAACGTATTAAAAAACAGTGTGTGTTGGAATACAAAGAAACTTAACAGTGGCGTGCGGGCGGCAAGCTTGACCGCACGTCACACAGATGCATGGAATGAGTTTGAAATATAGTAAAAGTTTAGCCTCGTGGACGCCGGCTAGACTCCACGAAAGGACGTACAAGTATATCAGAGAAAAGTTATCCAAATAATCTAGAAACAACGTCTGTGTTGAATTTTTTCAATTTATTTTTATAATATTTTGGTTTGCTTTTTATTGTCGTTCCCGTAAACTGCGTACGTTCGAGTACATCGGACTACCTCATATTACACTACGTTCGAGTACATCGGACTACCTCATATTACACTACGTTCGAGTACATCGGACTACCTCATATTACACTACGTTCGAGTACATCGGACTACGTCATATTACACACTTTGACACTAGTTTTTTTATGCCGCTTCACAAATTCATTTGTGAAATATTAACAAAATACAAGTGGACAGGAACAGGAGCGCGGCGCTGCAATAGATACTCGTGGTTAGACCTGCTGAGAGGACATCTATAATATATGAGTAACACAATAACGTTACGTTACTGTACGGGCTAAGCAACAAATAATCTGAATCTGAACGTCGATGTATATTGTGTTGATAGATGGAAACAAGTAAAAAACTAGCAAGTCGAGAGGGAGGGTGATAGGATAATATCAGCCCGACCCGTGACCGACGCAGCGGTACCCGGAGCTCGCACACCACCCACCACCACCACCACTTCTACCACTACCACGCCACTTCCTCCCCGCAGGGACACGTTAAATCGTATACCCACCATATCTCAAAAAGTAAAAATAGTCTCATATCTCATGTTTGCCACCCTCGGCTTCGCCTCTGGAGACAATGTACATGAGATCTGAGACATTTTTTACTTGTGTGTTGTGTTTAAAAAGTGTTTTGTCAAACTTCTTTCGAATTACGATTTGAGTATGAAAAAAGAAGACAAAACACTTTTTAACAAAAATATGTTTCAAATACTTTTTAGTACTTTATGCATAAAGGCGGTAAGAATCTAAGTCCCGATTGACTGACGGACAGCGCACAGCCTAAACCGCCGCCGCTCGTACACACTCGAAAGTACCCGGCCCGAATCGTACCCGGGCCCGCCGCAATAGGTTTGTTTCTCAAATTTTAGAGAAGTCATAATAATAAAAAAAACAGAATTATCCCAAATAAGTGGCTAACAATATTTTTTTGCTTTGAAAAGTATTGTAGGCCACCCATTCAAAGTTCGCATGTGGACCTAAATAATGTATTGTGTGTACTTAGAACAACATTAATAGCATAATAATATGAATAGTTGATAAAATAATAAATATCGGTGGACCTGTCCACAGCCGGAGTTAGATCTACTCTCGAAGGACGGTTGAGACATAGATACATGTACTACAAACAATCATTGTATTACAACAAAATATGATTATAGATAGAGACCGAGTGGTACGTTATATCTAATTCCAAAACAAACCGTAGCGCAAACTTACTTATGCATATTATTCTTGCATTGTTTATTATTTTTATAGACATGCACACGCGTGTGCATTAAGTGCAGATAAACGCGGGTAGAATAAAACTCCACCATATTCATGCAATAACACTCGAAAAACAAGTTTTTGAAAATAATACAATGCAAGAACATGTTTTTTTTGCGTTTACTCCAAAACTCCTCACTGTTCATTCTATCTGTATAAGAGTGTGCGGGCGCCGCGAGAGATGCGGCTCCACTCCACTCCACTCCAACCGACTACTCGAAAAGGAATTATGCATATTGTATGTGTGTGTTGTATGTGCATTGTCTGCCTTCCGATCTCCTACACGACCTTTACATAATTACATATACCTACATCAAATCGAATAAGACAGAATATATAAAATAAATACCTAAATTTAAATGAAGATTTTTGTTGTCGTATATAATACTTGATATTTTGTGATTAGCCATTAAACGGAGTACTCGAATTTTAGTTTGTTAACTTATTTTGAACCAGACTCCTCAAACATACATTACATACATAACTGAAGACGAAGGAATAGACTCA
The DNA here is from genome assembly GCA_905404285.2 of Erannis defoliaria. Lineage (NCBI taxonomy): Eukaryota > Metazoa > Arthropoda > Insecta > Lepidoptera > Geometridae > Erannis > Erannis defoliaria. The sequence continues at coordinate 17,175,447 of FR990087.1, forward strand.
CGCTGTTTCTTCGTACCGGAAACAGTCAAAGCTACAAAAAAATTAAATATAAAAATTACTTATGTTAAATAAAATCTATAAATTTTGATGCATCTGCTTTTTAAACATGTTCTAATTAATCTGGGGCACGGTAGTGACCCCGCCAAGTCGAGCGCGAAGCAAACACTGCCGTACCATCCTTTACTGGAACCATTTCGCCACATTTTCAGGCCCTATTTGAGAACCTCTGGATAAGACCAGACCGCAGCAATTTTCGTCATCCAGCAAGGTATAAATCACATACCTAAAATAAAAAAAATCAAGTCTGTAGGTCATTTAGTTCCAAAGTTAAGCGAAAGCAAAGTTTCGCACTTATGGCACTCACTCACTCACTCACTCACTCACTCAAATTTGTATGCTTATGTTATGAAAATTAATCTTTTTATTTACTGGCTTACTGTAGGAGCTTGTTGGTGTGAAACATATAACATCATTGTTGTTGGTACCTATAGATATAGCCCTCCTACCTCTGGCTATAACTACGTCTTGCAGAGTCTCACCAGTGGCGGTAATTAATGATGTCGAAATAATTACAATCACGGAATCATGTGAAAATGGTTTTATTTTCACCGATACAAACTAAACAATATAATATCAACTGACATAGTGTATATGACATAAATAGACAATGCAAACCTTTCAATTTAATAAACAAACTTAAGAAACCTCTTTTCAACACTCCTCCTTAAATTGATAACAGTCTGACATCTTTCATCTCACTCATCCATACACACACATACATCTCTATTCCACTCACTTCACCATCCATGAAGAACACCATTCAAATGTATCTCTTGGTAAAGCCTTTGTTAGCGTATCTGCTGGCATTCGCTTGCTTTCCAAATATTTTAAATCAATCACTCCATTATGCAAACATTCTCTAATGAAATGATACTTCAGATCAATATGTTTGGTGTGATTATGATGTACCGGATTCTCAGCGATTGCGATAGCTGACTGGCTATTACAATAAATTACAATTTTGTTATTATTTCCTGTAACCTCAGTCATCAATCTTCTCAAAAAAATTGCTTCCTTGGCTGCTTAAGTTAGGGTGACATATTCTGCTTCTGTACTAGAAAGGGCAATCACTTGCTGCTTTTTGCTCTCCCAAGATATTGCTCCTCTAGCAAACCGTCTTTCACCATGATCTGCGTCAGCAAAACCTTCTATTTGCCTTCCAGTTTTTCTGTAGAACAATCCACGATTGTTAGTTCCTTTCAAGTATCGTAATACCCTTTTCGCTGCTTGCCAGTGCTCCTCCTTAAAACAGTTATTAAACTGACTCAGGAAACTGATAGCATATGCAATATCACCCCTGGTGCATACGGCCAGATACATTAGTGATCCTATCAACTTTTGATACGGTATATTAGTGGGTGGTATATACCCTTCCTCTTCAGGCTTAGTCAAACGTTGACCAGGTACTAAAGGTGTGCTAACTGGTTTGCAATCCTCCATTACAAATTCTTTAAGAAGCTTCTCGATATAAGCCTCTTGATCCAGTTTTATCCCACTTGTAGTCTACTGGACTCGCATACCAAGAACAAGCTCTGCTTTTCCTAGATCTTTCATTTCGAAACTCTTCAAAAACTATTTTTTGATTTCTGTTAATTCCTTTTCATTGTTATAGAATATTAACGAATCATCCACATAAACAGCGATTATCGTCCAACTGTTATTGGATCTCCTCATATAAATGGAGATCCAACAAGGTTCACTCTCTAGTTTCTTGAAGTTCATTTTGTTGAGAACCTTATCCAATTTTAAGTTCCATTGTCTAGGAGCCTGCTTTAGCCCATATAAAGTTTTTTTAAGAAGGCACACAGTCTTCTTTTCCTATTTCTGCATACCCTTCTGGTTGTGACATGTACACAGTTTCGTGTTTATCACCGTTTAGAAATGCAGTCTTGACATCCATATGGTTAATTATGAAACCATGTTCCGCTGCCAAACCAAGAAACAGCCGTAGTGAGCCATGAAACCACCACTGGTGAAAACGTTTCGCTATAACTATATATCTATATATATCTAGACCTCGTTTTTGTCGAAATCCACGTGCGACCAGTCTAGCCTTAAATCGTCTCTTATTTCCCACCTCGTTTTTTGTTCGAAGTACCCACTTTGAATCAATAACATTTTGTCCTTTCTCAGGTTTCACTAAAATCCATGTATTGTTTTTCTTCAAAGCATCTAATTCTAGTATCGCTTTTCTCCACTCTTCTTTATGTTTACTATCCAATGCTTCTTGAATGTTTAACGGTTCTTCGCTTATCTCATCTCCTATTTTTGCTTCATAAAGAACGTAATCTGGAAATTCTTTCAGCTTGCGATTTCTCAGTGCATATCTTCTCTCTAGGTTTTGTGATTCTTCTTCACTCATATTTGCATCTGATTCACAATCTTCAAAGTTATCTTCTCCAACAGATTCTCGACGTATCTCTTCTCGGGAAACTTCATCAACTTGATTTTGTTCCACTCCAGGAATCTCCTCTCCAGTAACTTCTGCTCCTTCGTTTTCTGATGATTGTTTGATATCAGTCTCTTCTGGAATCTTTTCAGATGAATCTATGCTGCTGTTCCTGATCCTGATGTTGCCATCGCAAATGAAGTCATTGCTTTTTTCTTCGATTTGGGGTTCTGTGGACAATCCTTAGCTTTATGTGGACCTTCACAAATGAAGCATTTTATTGAACTAGGCTGCCATAACCTGTAGAAGCTTGTTGGTACCTATAGATATAGCCCTCCTACCTCTGGCTATAACTACGTCTTGCAGAGTCTCACCAGTGGCGGTAATTAATGATGTCGAAATAATTACAATCACGGAATCATGTGAAAATGGTTTTATTTTCACCGATACAAACTAAACAATATAATATCAACTGACATAGTGTATATGACATAAATAGACAATGCAAACCTTTCAATTTAATAAACAAACTTAAGAAACCTCTTTTCAACACTTACCCGCCCCGGCTTCGCTCGGGGATAAATGCCCATTTTTAACATACTTCAAAAAAGGAGGTACGTATGTACGAGTATGCCATATTACTGGAACTGCAATATATTCACATGAACTAATAAACTGGGTCTGTAATTAAAGATGGTAAAATTATTCATACTGTTGTTGATTGGAGTGACAAAAAAAACTATACCATTATTCGTAATGGTCGGAGTGATGATCAGATAAGATCTTTATGTTATTCTGGCTTCGTCTTGGCGGAGCGCAGCACACAGCTCTGCACAGAGGCATATTGTATCTTTTATTTTCATTTTCATTTTTCTGTATACTAACAAAATAGTTTTGTAAGTATTTTTTAAACCTTTGTTACTAACCCCTGGATCCCAGTTATCAATAAACAAATTTTGAATTATTATAAGTCATCATCATCATCAGCCAAGAGACGTCCACTGCTTGTCGACAAGGCTTTCGCTTCTCTTTAGTATTATATAGATTACCTTGAAAGGATATATTGCAGAGTTGGTTAAATAGACTTTTAGTGAAAATTCAATGTAAACCTTCCAAGATGTAAGTGAAAAACGCAAAAAACGCTACACGGCATTGAAGTCGGTTGCTTTTCAAGTTTTTAACTTGGTACAATAATCCCATCATAACAATTTGCACCCTCTATCAATGGGTGGAATCTTGCACTATCATCTTATGTAGGACCTACGAAATAAAAACCAACGACGCGCAAAATATCTGAGTAGCTTTGGCAGTTTCAGAGATTTCGCATAGATAACTTTGCACCCCCATAAATCGCTTCTACGGGTTGATATTGAAAAAATATGAATTAAACGTCTATTTTTTCCCATTCCTTAATATGTGTACGAAATTTCATCGCGGTTGTGACAAGCTTTATTTCTTTAGTAGCCTAATAGATGTTTTATGCTCCAATTCACAAATTATGTTTCTATCGTATACCGTTTACGAAATATAATTGTGTGAGCATCAATTTTGAGCTCCGAGTACAATTACCCAAATATGTTTTCTCTTTTGTAATTTATTTTCACCGGCAGCACTTTACATACTTTGGACCTGGAGGTATGGCAAATTAGTTCCACTAGACCATCAGCGTGTGGGAAACGACCTAAGTTTCATTATATATCTTATCTTTATCTATATTCACAATCCAAATGCTGATAGTCATATTATCAACAGGCGTGATGTGAGTCGCGGCGGCGGCGGCGGCGTGATGGCGCGCTCGCGGGCAGCGCTCGTGCTAGCCGTGTGCGCAGTGGCGGCGGCGGCGCCCCCTGTCGGCGAGCAGGAGGCGCCGCCCCCCGCGTCCCCCGCGCCCCTCGCCACTCCCGCACTGCTCCCTGCCGACGTGGAGGAGCCCGCGTGGCGCGACTTGTGGTACGGCTCGCTGGAGGCGCTGCACCGCGAGCCCTCCATCAACAACACGCAGGAGGACGTGCTCGCGCAGCTCGGCTCGCTCGCCTTCCTGCACTGCCCCGTGCGCCACCTCGGCGAGCGCGGGGTCGGTCTCTCTCCGTTCCTCTACTCTCCTCTCTGGCGCCTCCGCCCGCCACTCATGCCAGCCGTTCTTCTCGCAGGTGTCGTGGGTGCGGCGCCGCGACTGGCACATCATCAGCTCCGGCGTGCTCATGTACACCAACGACGAGCGCTTCCAGGTACGGTGCACACGGCACGCGACATGCCGCCGCTGCTGTTGCGCGGCCCGCACTCACTCGATCGCTCGCTGTTGCAGGTGCTGCACAGTGAGGGCTCCGACGACTGGATACTGCAGATCAAATACGTACAGAAGAGAGACAACGGCACCTATGAATGCCAGGTACGGGGGCTCCAGTCCCACGAGCTCCGTTGTGTGTCGTGTTGTCACAGTGTAAGCACGCGTTTGTCTGTGTGTGTGTGTGTGTGCAGGTGTCGACGGGGTTAGGCACGCTGTCGCGGCTGGTGCACCTGCACATCGCGGTGCCGGAGGCATTCATCCTGGGCGCGGATGAGCACCACGTGGACGCCGGTTCCACCATCAACCTCGTGTGCATCATCGAGAAGGTAGGCCGACGCCAGCGCCCAGCCCCGACCCGGCCCCGTTCTGGCCCGGCCCGGCAGCGGATGAGTACAGCGCGCGCTCGTGTTGCAGAGCCCCGTGCCGCCGCAGTACGTGTTCTGGTACCACAACGCGCGCATGATCAACTACGACGCGGCGCGCGGCGTCACCGTGCACACGGAGCCGGGGCCCAAGACGCAGTCGGCGCTCGCCATCCGCGCCGCCGCGCCGCACCACTCCGGCAACTACACGTGCCGCGCCGCCAACACCGAGCCCGCGCACATCTACGTCTACGTCTCCGAGGGCAGTCAGTATCCTTCGCCCCCGGCTCGCGCCTCGTCCCCGGCAGCCTGCGGTACTCACTCTGTCGTACGTTTCAGGCGACAAGATGGCGGCGACGCTGAGCCGCAACGCGTGCGGGGCGCGGCTTGCGCCACACGCGCAGTTGCCCGCCGCCGCGCTGCTGCTGCTGTTGCTGCTGGCGCGCGCTGCCCCCGCGCGCCCCGCGCCCCCTGCAGGGCCGGCGCCGCTAGCGGCCACACTCACGACGTTCTGCTTCGTGTCGTGAGCTCACCGTGCGCCGCGTTTTGTAGTGAGACGTGACAAGTGACGCTCGTGCGAAAATGATTCCGAGAGATCGCGTTCCCTACTAACTGTAGGGTCGAGTGCTCTGCCCTTAAAGAATTTTGTAAATAACTAATTTTAAGCGATCATTGGTCGTGATTCTGCCATGCCTCAAATTTATTCCGACTGTCTTAATTTCTTCAAAGTGTAATTTAATCCTTGTAAATTCTCAGCAAAGTATTTTTGCCCCTAGCATCATCTATTCTTTAGCACCACTTCCATAAACTGACTATTCATTATTATACCTGTCAGCGTATAATCAACTTTATTGCTACGCCTCGAGAGTCCCCATTCATCAAACAGCCATCTAAAAACGTGTTTAAAAGCAACTAAGGTGACGACATTTTAATCTACACCATAAAGGTGGCGATTGAAGGAGCAGAATAAAAAATATTTAGCACAAGGAACACCTGGACCTGGGTATATCCTTAAACTGCAACAAGAACCACCGTAGGACGGGCAGAAGCGTCCTCTTGGTTAACGGTGGTGAGCATGCTGCGATCCCCAAGCCGCCTGCCAAGCGTGGGGATTATGGCAATACCCCTCTATTAAGGGTCTTCGACCAGCTGTGGACGTTTTATGGCTGTTAACGTATTTGGAATGTAAATTATTTGTTATACTATATCAAGAATGGAGACTCTTTCTATGGCAATGAAGTTCATTTTAGGTTTGTCAGGCTATCGACGATATTATATGTATAGCTGATTTCTAAAACAACAAATTAATGGTACCTTCTTTTTAAATTGTAATTGAGCTTGTTTCAAAAACACAAGATGCAATATTCTATTGAAGAAAATTTAGTTTAGTCGAACTTAATTAAGGTAGAGGCATGGTAGAATTGATATCATTGATTGATTCGATTTCACTAAGGAAGTTTCTTTGTGAT
>FR990087.1:17187013-17212226 GCA_905404285.2 Erannis defoliaria
GTCCGTGAATATGCGAACCTCTTGGTTCCCATAAGTATTCACTTGGCTTTGGTCTTCCAGGCATATGAATTGCAGTCTTATTTGTTCGGCTGGGTGGGGAATTTCGTCGAAAGCAATCTTGGCTTCTATAGCTCTATCCGCAAGTAGTGCCGGCGGTCTGCCCCTCCTCGTCTCATACAGGGCAGCTGCCTCTTGTATTCTGAGGTCGAGGGGGAGCAGACCACTCAGCACTAGAGCGGAGTTTAGCGACACTGTGCGGTAGGCTTTGCACAGTTTTTGTGCGAAGCCTCTTTGTACTGTGTTGAGCTGTTTCCTTATACCCAGTTTTTTGGTTGCAGGTGCCCAAACGCTGGCGGCATACATTATTATTGGCTCTACAACGGCAGCATATATGGTACGAATAACCTCCGGATGAAGGCCCCAGCTGACCCGGGCTGCCTTTGACAACTGCTTGTACACATTTAGTGCCTTCTTGCATATATTTGAAGCGTGGCTGCTAAATGTCAGCTTGTTGTCAATGGTTAACCCTAAGATCTTGATTTCAGCTGACATGTCGATGTTTATTCCACCCATGCTGAGAACAGGGGTCTCAAACTTGAGCTTCCGCGTTAAAAGCATTGCATTCGTTTTATGCGGTGCGAATTTAAGCTTATTGTTGATCCCCCAGTTCTCAACATAGGCGAGCGCATCGTTTGCACGTTGCTGGACCTCCAGCGCAGTGTCTCCGTCAAACACCAATACTACGTCGTCTGCAAAAGCCTGACAGTAGTCACCCCGCTTTTCCAGGCCTTTAAGCAAGGGATCGAGTAAGAGGTTCCATAATGTGGGGCCCCCAATAGATCCCTGAACGCATCCTTTATTGGTGGCCTTGGTCACCTCTTCTCCTGCATACCTTACTTTGACCGTTCTATTCTGCAGGTAGTCATCGATCACTCTTCTCAAATTAATCGGGCATTTTTCCTGGGCAAGCCTTACTCTTATGGCGGGCCACCACGCGCTGTCGAAGGCTCCCTCTATGTCAAGCGATATCATAATGACCAGTTTTTTCTGGTTTAGTTTGGATCGTATGTATCTTAGCAGATCATAGAGGGAGTCTTCGGTGCTGCGCTGAGGTGTGAAGCCATATTGGCGAGTGCTTAACCTTGGGATGATGTGCCATTTGACTCTGCTCATAACAAGTTTCTCGAAAACCTTTCCTAACACTGGCAACAGTCCTATGGGTCTGTAGGATTTCGGGCTCGTGTATTCTGCTTTCCCAGGCTTTCTTAGTATTACTACCGTGGCTACTTTCCAAGCTTCTGGGAAGCAACCCAATAATAGACACTTGTTTGCCAGTGCTAGAAAAATCTCCGGATCTTCTTCGATTGCTCTCTTGCAAATGTCAGCAGTCAGACCATCCCCTCCCGGGGCTTTTTTCGGATTGAAGCTGCTTATGGCGGTCATAAGTTCGTCAATTGTGAACAGTGGGTCATGGTTTACATCATGCTCCAGTCTGTTCACTTTTTCAGCAACTTCCCTGACAAGCCTATGTTCAGCATTCTCATTTTCCGTGTCATCCTCCGGGTAAAAAGTATTCGCCAGCAGGACGGCGGATTCTCTTTGGCCCAATACTGTGCCTTCTTTAACAAGAGGCAGATCCTCTGACCGCTTAGCTGTCCTACCGATAACCCTGTAAATCCCCTCCCAGACCCCTTCCCTATCCTGTTTTTCACAGAATCCCTTCCAACTCCTTGTCTGTGCCTTTTTTGCTTCTTCCTCATAATTTCTCTTTGCTTCCAGGTACTCCAAGACGACCATCTCCCTGCGGACCGGCGCTGCACATCGGATCCTGCGTTTTTTGGTGGCGACATCTTTCTTCAGGCTGGCAAGTTCTTCTGACCACCATGGTAAGTTGACTTTGTTTATCATTTTAATTTTAGGTATGCTCGAATTACAAACCTCGGTTATTAAATTTGTATATGTTTTAATGTTATTTTCTAAATCTACTTTATTGTTAATTTTATTTACTTCCGAGCTGTTGATTTTATTTTCTTGGAGCAACTGCGCCATTTTCTCATGAAATAGCTGCCAGTTTGCTTTTTTACTGTTATATACTCTAGTTGTTCTGATGAGGGTTGTTCCTTTTGATTTTAATTGTCTGATTTTAAAAATAATAGTGTTGTGGTCTGAGCTTGTCATGCCCTCATCTATGTTCCAGTCCTCCACCAAGTTTAGCAAGTCCGTGGTGCAGGCCGTTACGTCTACAAAACTGCTGTAGACTTTTCCGCCTCTGACGTCAAAATATGTGGGGATGGTGCCGTTATTGAGTACCTGCATGTCCATGTCTTCGAGAGCTCCTGCCATGTCCTCCCCTCTGTCATTGACTGTTGGGCTTCCCCACCAAGGATTTTTGGCATTTGTGTCACCTCCTACTATTAGGTTCTGGCAAAATTGTTTCCGTATCCGGCTCAGCTGCTCCAGGTATGGCTCTATCGGTGTCGGGTGTGGTTCAAAGTAAAATGAGGCTACTGTGATTTCCCAAGCACTTGTCTTAATTTGTACCACCACGATGTTAGGTGTGGTTAATTCAGGGCATTGGATGACGTCCAGGTCGGGATCGAAGACTGCGATGGCTGCTTTGACTGGACTGTCCCCTGATTTCGTGCATTGAAAAATCCTTGCTCCTCTGTAGTCTTTTACTCGACCTATCCCTCCGATATAGGGTTCCTGGAGCAGTGCCACAGACATCTTTCTGGTGTAGGCCTCGAGCATGAGTTCGTCGGTTGCCTGCTTCATCCTTCGGAGGTTTGCTTGAGCCACAGTATACAGCCTCATGTTGGAGCTAGGGATTGTAGCTGGGACCACCTTAGCAGTACGCTATCGCTGTCCTCGCTAGCGCATCCCACTTCCGCCTGATCGTGCACTCCTGGCTAAACGCGTTATGGTTGGTTTTTTCAGCCTTGGCGTGCATGCAGTTGCAGCAGGATGGGGTCGTGCCGGCGAGCCAATCCGCACATTGTGCCTTTAGATGAGGTCCTCCACAGTGACTGCACTTCTCCAGCGTTTCTTTGCAGAAGCGTCGGCCGTGCCCATAGCCGAGGCAGAGCGAGCACTGGACCAAAGGTGACTGGTCTGACACTCGTATCCTCTGTAAGTCTATATGGACTGCCTCAGCTTGAGTCATGCGCTGCCATAGCTTCGGGGAGACCCTCATAACTATGTGGTGCGTGTGCGGATTTCTTGTGCGTTTTTTGTAAGCGATAATCGCTCTATCATCCTCTTCCGTCAGGTCTCTGAAGAGGCCCCTGTTTTGTGTCCTCAGAGATTTGATGACTTCCTCCTCGCTATTGTGTTGGAGGACGTCCTTGAGAATCACCAGGGTTAGGTTAGGTTAGGTTAGGTTAGGTTAGGTTAGGTTAGGTTAGGTTAGGTTAGGTTAGGTTAGGTTAGGTTAGGTTAGGTTAGGTTAGGTTAGGTTAGGTTAGGTTAGGTTAGGTTAGGTTAGGTTAGGTTAGGTTAGGTTAGGTTAGGTTAGGTTAGGTTAGGTTAGGTTAGGTTAGGTTAGGTTAGGTTAGGTTAGGTTAGGTTAGGTTAGGTTAGGTTAGGTTAGGTTAGGTTAGGTTAGGTTAGGTTAGGTTAGGTTAGGTTAGGTTAGGTTAGGTTAGGTTAGGTTAGGTTAGGTTAGGTTAGGTTAGGTTAGGTTAGGTTAGGTTAGGTTAGGTTAGGTTAGGTTAGGTTAGGTTAGGTTAGGTTAGGTTAGGTTAGGTTAGGTTAGGTTAGGTTAGGTTAGGTTAGGTTAGGTTAGGTTAGGTTAGGTTAGGTTAGGTTAGGTTAGGTTAGGTTAGGTTAGGTTAGGTTAGGTTAGGTTAGGTTAGGTTAGGTTAGGTTAGGTTAGGTTAGGTTAGGTTAGGTTAGGTTAGGTTAGGTTAGGTTAGGTTAGGTTAGGTTAGGTTAGGTTAGGTTAGGTTAGGTTAGGTTAGGTTAGGTTAGGTTAGGTTAGGTTAGGTTAGGTTAGGTTAGGTTAGGTTAGGTTAGGTTAGGTTAGGTTAGGTTAGGTTAGGTTAGATTAGGTTAGGTTAGGTTAGGTTAGGTTAGGTTAGGTTAGGTTAGGTTAGGTTAGGTTAGGTTAGGTTAGGTTAGGTTAGGTTAGGTTAGGTTAGGTTAGGTTAGGTTAGGTTAGGTTAGGTTAGGTTAGGTTAGGTTAGGTTAGGTTAGGTTAGGTTAGGTTAGGTTAGGTTAGGTTAGGTTAGGTTAGGTTAGGTTAGGTTAGGTTAGGTTAGGTTAGGTTAGGTTAGGTTAGGTTAGGTTAGGTTAGGTTAGGTTAGGTTAGGTTAGGTTAGGTTAGGTTAGGTTAGGTTAGGTTAGGTTAGGTTAGGTTAGGTTAGGTTAGGTTAGGTTAGGTTAGGTTAGGTTAGGTTAGGTTAGGTTAGGTTAGGTTAGGTTAGGTTAGGTTAGGTTAGGTTAGCTTAGGTTAGGTTAGGTTAGGTTAGGTTAGGTTAGGTTAGGTTAGGTTAGGTTAGGTTAGGTTAGGTTAGGTTAGGTTAGGTTAGGTTAGGTTAGGTTAGGTTAGGTTAGGTTAGGTTAGGTTAGGTTAGGTTAGGTTAGGTTAGGTTAGGTTAGGTTAGGTTAGGTTAGGTTAGGTTAGGTTAGGTTAGGTTAGGTTAGGTTAGGTTAGGTTAGGTTAGGTTAGGTTAGGTTAGGTTAGGTTAGGTTAGGTTAGGTTAGGTTAGGTTAGGTTAGGTTAGGTTAGGTTAGGTTAGGTTAGGTTAGGTTAGGTTAGGTTAGGTTAGGTTAGGTTAGGTTAGGTTTTTTTTTTTTTTTTTTTTTTTTTTTTTTTTTTTTTGCTTGGATTTGTGCTGTAGGGAGTCAGTGCTTACGGTATACTCTTTCTCCCTACCACACATAGGGTTGGGGTTAGTTTAATTTTTTTGGGGGGGGAGAGTGATTGGGATTAGTGGGATGGGAGCGTGAAGGGGTTGGGTGTTAGGATTGAGTGGGAAAGGGTGAGGAGGGTTTTATTGACTTAAAATTGAATCTATATACAATATTTATATTCTTAAATACTAATCACCGCCTGCCGTGCTCGCCGGTCCCGCCCCCGGGCAAAGAGTTGTAAAGCCTGGCAAGGCTGGCAAACAGTTGCTCTGTTTGCCACCGGGGGGGGTTGTGTGTAGTTTGCAATGTGGTAAGCCTTGTTTACGTTTAGGGGGCAAGTTCGGCAAGACTGGCAGGCACGGCATCCCGGTTTTCGAAGTTTGCAGATTTGTCTACCTGCGGGGACAGCAGTGTGCAGATGCTGAAGGTTTGGCAAAATGTGAGGAGTAAGTTAGCTTATAATTTGTAGCTGTATTTGCAGCTCTCATCATCTGCTAACTTCGTATTACCATACATAATGGTTTTAAGAATCATTTTAATACATTTCTTAGTGTCTGCTGCTATTTTGGCAATTCCAACAAGCAAGGTAGTAATATTTTACAATTGAATTGGGGGTTTGTTTATAAGAAGGCTTGCTTGCTAGTTTGCCAGTGTTGCGAGTCCTGCCGTCGAGAGGTTCGGCAAGACCATCAAGTGTGGCAACCCTGGTTTCGAAGGTTTCAGAACTGTTGTGTGCCGATGTTGCAAGTTTGAAATTATGAGAGGTGTGAGTTAGCTTATGGCTTATATAGCACTTGATTGTTGCTTGTATCATCTGCTCACGTTCTGTTACATTAAATATTAGTTCTGACTAATTATTTTTCAGCGCTTTTCTTAATATCTACTCTTAATATCTAGCCTTAATATCTAGTCTTAATATCTAGTCTAAGTTTTAAATACTTAATAAGTTTTTTTTTTTTTTTTTTTTTTTTTTTTTTTTTTTTTTTTTTTTTTTTGGGGTGGGAGAGTGATTGGGATTAGTGGGATGGGAGCGTGAAGGGGTTGGGTGTTAGGATTGAGTGGGAAAGGGTGAGGAGGGTTTTATTGACTTAAAATTAAATCTATATACAATATTTATATTCTTAAATACTAATCACCTCCTGCCGTGCTCGCCGGTCCCGCCCCCGGGCAAAGAGTTGTAAAGCCTGGCAAGGCTGGCAAACAGTTGCTCTGTTTGCCACCGGGGGGGGTTGTGTGTAGTTTGCAATGTGGTAAGCCTTGTTTACGTTTAGGGGGCAAGTTCGGCAAGACTGGCAAGCATGGCATCCCGGTTTTCGAAGTTTGCAGATTTGTCTACCTGCGGAGACCTGTGCAGATGCTGAAGGTTTGGCAAAATGTGAGGAGTGAGTTAGCTTATAATTTGTGGCTGTATTTGCAGCTCTCAGCATCTGCTAACTTCGTATTACCATACATAATGGTTTTAAGAATAGTTTAAATACATTTTTAATACAAATTTCTTAGTGTCTGCTGCTATTTTGGCAATTCCAACAAGCAAGGTAGTAATAGTTTACAATTGAATTGGGGGTTTGTTTATAAGAAGGCTTGCTTGCTAGTTTGCCAGTGTTGCGAGTCCTGCCGTCGAGAGGTTCGGCAAGACCAGCAAGTGTGGCAACCCTGGTTTCGAAGGTTTCAGAACTGTTGTGTGCCGATGTTGCAAGTTTGAAATTATGAGAGGTGTGAGTTAGCTTATGGCTTATATAGCACTTCATTGTTGCTTGTATCATCTGCTCACGTTCTGTTACATTAAATATTAGTTCTGACTAATTATTTTTCAGCGCTTTTCTTAATATCTACTCTTAATATCTAGTCTAAGTTTAAATACTTAATAAGTTTTTTTTTTTTTTTTTTTTTTTTTTTTTTTTTTTTTTTTTTTTTTTTTTTTTTTTTTTTTTCCTACTAAATTACTAACTGACTACTTAAATACTATTTTTAATTACAATTTAATTCCTAATGTTATTAATAATAATAGTACAGTACACAGTACTCTCGCCCAGTGAGCCCGCTCTGCAGTCCTGGCAAGCCCATGCATGTCCGTAGGTTGCCAGTGCTGCAAATCCGGCCATCCCGGCAAGTAACTATTTGCATAGTTTACTTTTAGCAAGCTAATTTAATTTCAAAAATAAGATCTAAAATAAGATTGCCTGCATGCAATCCCGGCAAGTCCGGCGAGTTAGGCAACCAGAGTGTGGTGTCATGCATTTAACTTAAGTATTTACTATAGGAAGGCTTGTGTTGCAACTGTATATTATTTACCTAATTTGTAACGTTTTGACTTGAATGGCAAGGCCCGCAACCTCGGCGAGCCGGATTATATTGCGTTTTTGAAAGTTTGCGACTTTGGCAAGGTCAGCAAGTTATGCAGCTCCGGCAGCCAGGCAGCAATACCTTCTCCGAGAGTCCGTATGCCACGCACGTTCGGTTCGCCACGTTACGCGCCTTTACAAAACAACATAAGTAACCTAAGTAGCAGTATTTGCCGTCCTCCTAATCTGCTAACTTCGTATTACATCCATAATGGTTTTAAGAATAATTTTAAGAGTAATTTAAATACATTTTTAATACATTTCTTAGTGTCTGCTGCAATTTTGGCAATTCCATCAAGCAAGGTAGTAATGGTTTACAATTGAATTGGGGGTTTGTTTATAAGAAGGCTTGCCTGTGGTTCGCCAGTGTTGCGAGTCCTGCCTTCGAGAGGTTCGGCAAGACCAGCAAGAGTTGCAACCCTGGTTTTGAAGGTTGCAGAGCTGTTGTGTGCCGATGTTGCAAGTTTGAAATTATGAGAGGTGTGAGTTAGCTTATGGCTAATATAGCACTTAATTGTTGCTTGTATCATCTGCTCACTTTCTGTTACATTAAATATCAGTTCTGACTAGTTATTTTCCAGCGCTTTTCTTAATATCTAGTCTTAATATCTACTCTTAATATCTAGTCTTTAATATCTAGTCTACTCGTTACTCGCTTTTCACAATACAACATAAGTAAGCTCTGCATCCCTGGCAAGCTCGGCAATGGGTGCCCGCGGGGAAGACCCGTCCGTAGGTTGCCAGCGCTGCGGATCCGGCCATAACAGCAAGTCGCTATTTACGTAGCTTACTTTTAATTAAGCTAATTTGAATTCTAAAATTATACAAGCTGCAAGCCCGTCTAACGTTTGACGTTATTTGCAGAGTCTTGCAAAAATTGCCCGCATGCAATTCTGGCAAGTCCGGCAAGTTAGTCAACCAGAGTGTGGTGTCGTACATTTAACTTAAATATTTACTATAGGAGGACTTGAGTTGCCATTGTATATTATTTGCCTAGTTTGTAACATTTGACTTGAATGTCAAGGTCCGCAACCGCGGCGAACCGGATTATACTGCGTTTTTGAATGTTCGCAACTTTCGCGACTTTGGCAAGGTCAGCAAGTTCTGCAGCCCCGGTAGCCAGGCAGCAATACATGTTTTAAATGTCTGCGTGCCACGCACATCCGGTTCGCCGCTTTACTCGCCTTTCACAGAATGAAATAGGGCCGCTCTGCATCCCCGGCAATCTCGGCAATAGGTGTCCTCGAGAAGGCCCGTCTGTAAGTTGCCAGCGCTGCAAATCCGGCCAGCCCAGCAAGTCACCATTTACATAGTATTGCTCTGCCCTTGATTCAAATGACATTGGTCGACCGTTCAGCTACAGGCACCCATTATTTATAACTTATGTACCATTAAAGGTTTTTAATTGTTTAATGATATAGGTAAGATGTGCATGGAAGGTTTCTATTGTTTGGTTGTGGTTGGCTATATCAGTGAGGCAGAAAGGGTTTGTGAGTTTGTGTGCTGAGTAATTGTGTGCTGTTCTAGTGTTCTCAAACCTTGGGCAATCTTCAATTAAGTGTTTGATAGTTTGGATGGTTGAGTTGTCGCAAGGGCATAAGTTATCGCTTGTAATTTTGAATCTATGGAGATATTCCTTGTGATATCCGTGGTTAGTTAACATTTGTGTGATTGCAAAGTTGGGTTTGATACTGATTTTGTCTATGTAGTTATTGAGGATATCGTAGGTTGGTAGCAGATTTAAGGTGTGTGGACTTGCTAGTGTGTAGTATGAATGTGATTTCCCTTGAGCGATGGTTTTGTTTCTATATTTGATGTAACTGATTGGGATACGATCATAGTCGAGGGTTTTATGTAGGTTTGCCGCTGCCTTTGCCGCTAGATCAGCCAGCTCATTGCCAGCAATCCCAATGTGGCCTCTTACCCATGCAAATTTGATCGTTTTGCCTTGCCGTGTAATAGTGTGTAGATTGTGTAGAATGCTTACCGTGAGGTATTGGTTTGTATTGGGGTTGGTTAGTTCTGTGAGACCGGACTTGCTGTCTGATAGTAGACAGAATCTGTTAGTGTTGTTTAGTGTTGTTTTGTGCGCAGATCCAGTCAGTGGCGTGTTTTATTGCTAGCAGCTCGGCTTGATACACTGAGCAACAGTTGTGTAGCTTGAGTTTTTTGGTTTGTAAGATGGTACCATGTTCATTGATTGCTACAAATGCGGCTCCCACTCTATCGTCATGTTTACTTCCATCTGTAAATATTTGCGTGTGGTTGTGTATTTCTAGGCAGTATTCATCGTATTCAGTGATATAATTGAGCTCTCTGAATTCGATGCCTGCTCGAAATGCCGGATGGAGAAGTGTTGAAGGAGGGGCTGGGCTGTCTATTGGTGTATCTTGAGGTAGGAATTTGGTATACTGTTTGATTTTAGTCATTTCAATATCAGCGATTTCTGCTATTTTATCAGGTAATGGGGTGAGTTGTGCGATTGATATAGCAGTGGCCGTTCGTAACGTTCTAAATCCTTGAATCATTTTGATGGCGAAAAGTCTTTGGAGAGATAGAAGTTTATTACGCACACACTGGAATCTCGTGGCATCTCCCCATATTCCTGCCCCATAACATATGATCGGTTGTATTACCTGTTTATAGATAATTCTTACATTTTCTGGTGATACTCCCCAAGTGGGCCTAATGAAAATCGATAATTTGTTGAGTAATTTTTTAGCTTTTTCTATAGTGTGGTTTACGTGTTTGATATATTTGAGTTTGTCGTCTATAATGAGCCCCAAGTATTTAATTTGGTTGGAGAAGGGTATTAAGTTATTGTTAATTTTGATTTGGCATAGTTTCGATTTTTGGGAGAATGTAATAGCCTGTGTTTTGTCTGCTCCGAACGAGAGTTTATTCTTGGTGCCCCAATTAATTATTGTGTCTAGCGAGCTGTTGGTGATGTACTCAAGGTTGTTTAAATCTTTAGAGTGGGCGATTAATAAGATGTCGTCAGCATATGCCTGGACATGACAGCCAGGTGGGAGTTTGGTGAGTAGTAATTCATCTAGAATGAGGTTCCATAGCTTGGGGCCGCAGACGGAGCCCTGGATGCATCCTCTTGACAACGCCTTGGCGACACTGCAGTCTGAGAAGTTGATGTAAACTTTCCGGTTTTGAGTGTAGCTGAGTAACATTCCGTATATATTATTAGGGCAGTTGATGTCTCTTAACCTTTTGAAAATTGCAGGCCACCAGGCGTTATCAAAGGCTGCTTTGATGTCCAGGGATACCGCGATGACATGTTCCTTGTTATGTTTAGCGACGTTTATGACCTGGATTGCTGTGTGTATGGCATCGTTAGTGGAGGTCTGTTGTTTGAAGCCAAACTGTCTTTTGCACTCGTTGTTGGAGATATTAATAAAGTGAGTGAGTCGGTTTATGACGAGTTTTTCGAGTAACTTCCCAAACACGTTTATCAAACCGATGGGCCTGTAGGCAGAGATTTCGGTATGACATGTTTTGTTAGGCTTAGGTATGATTTTGGCGCACGCATTTTTCCAGCTGTTAGGGAAGTATTGCAGTTCTAGGCATCTGTTGAACAGGTTGGTAATGATGTTGGAGAAGTTCATGACGAAGTGCATGCAGATGTCAGCTGTTAAGTGATCTGGGCCAGGCGCCTTTTTGGGATTCATTGTCTTGATGCAGTTTATTATTTCAGTAGTGGTGAATGGTGGTTCTGGGGGATTGTCGATTGGTTGGTGCATTTGGCTTTGCATAATGTTTTGGGTGTCGTTGGTGTTTGGAGTGTCGTTGGGGAAAAAATTATTAATAAGTGCTTGTGCCGTATCGTATGGGTTGGTAGTGTATGTGCCGTCGCTATTTCTTAAGGTTGTTGGTGGGTTTGTAATGGGTCGGGTTTTAATGATGCGGTTTGTAATAGACCATACGTCTTCTTTTTGTTGTTTATTACAAAAGTTTCTGAAGTGTTCAGTTGAGGCGGCGCAAATGGCCTCTGCATATTCCTTTTTGAGTTTGTCTCGTTCTGCTATGGTGTCGGCTATGGGTAATCTGTTCCTGACTAATCTACTGAGTGTGTGGTGGTTCTTTATTACTTTTTGTTTCATATCTTCAAGTTGTTCATTCCACCACGGGGTCTTAGATTGTGTTGGAGTTGATCTGGGTAAGTGCGTATCGCATGATTTTTGTATGGCTGTCGTGATTGTAGTGATGGTTTGGTCGATTTGATGTGTATCTAGTTGCGACATGTCGGGGTTGATAGAGAGCAGAGGGATGTTGTTGGTAATTTCGGTAGCAAGTGCATCTCCTATTTCATCCCATTTGATGTTATTGGTGTTGTATCTGAATGTAGAGAGTTTAACGTTTTTAGTAATATTTACATTTTTAAGGTGAAGGTCAAATGTGATTGCGTGATGATCTGATGATGGGCAGATGCCAGTGTCCACCTTCCATTTATTAACAGCCATATTAGTGTCGTTGCTAGTGAGGGTCAGATCAATGATTGACTCTCGGGGTTGTCCGTGTGTAATAGTCTCGAAAGTGGGATGTGTTCCAGTGTTGCAGATAGCTAGATTGTTGAGGGTGATAAAATCAAATATTTTGTTGCCTGTCCTATTGTTGGTTCTGGATCCCCAGGCAGAGTGCCATCCGTTGAAGTCTCCGCATATAAGATGCTGTGCTCCACTGGTTTTTTTAAGGAAAATTTCAAGTTTTTGTAGGAGATGCAAATTAATTCCACTGGGTTCGAGATATATGCATATAATGAATATTTGTTTGCCAGTGGTGTTGCCTAGACGGATAATGGTTAAGTTGGTGTTTGAGTAATTACTGTAGCCAACGGCGCTGAAGGAGTTGTTCTTGATGAGTATTGCCGCTTTGATGGGTGCCTGTTGCGATGCGGTGTCTTTGGAGGGGAATTGGTGGATGCAGTAGCCTGGGATATTTGCAATAGTGCCACTGGTACCAGTGTATGGTTCGTTTACCATAATGATATCCGGTTGGTGTTGTGAGGCCCAGACGTTTAGTTCTTGCAGTGAATTCCTGCTACGTCCTAGGTTTACCTGTATACAGGTAAGTATGGGGCCTCTCGGTCGCGCATGTCTAGCATGACCGGTCGGCCCCTGCGTGATATCAGGGGGTGGACTACACGCCATAGTCCGTTCGTGAACGGACATCTCTGGTTTTCTTGATTGCCAGGGGGCACTTGTTTGATGTGGCGCTATGCCTTGTTCTGTCGGTTTGGAGCTCGTTGGGTCTGGGTTTGGTAGTTGATGCGCAATTGTGACACTGTTGCTTGCTATTGTCGGTCTTGTGCGGGCAGTCCTTGTACTCGTGCCCGTTTTGTGCGCAGTGTGAGCAGGTGGGGGTGCTGGTTTTACACCATTTCCTAGTGTGGCCATACTGCAGGCAGTTGTAGCACTGCAGCACCGGGATGTATTCTTCAGCGTGGATTCTTTGGTGATCTACGTTCACCCTGCCGCTGGTGGTAATGGTTTCCCACAGTTTCGGCGTAACCATAAAAATAACGTTGTATAACTCAGGGTTCCTGTTACCTCTCTTGAACTTGAGTTCTAGGTCGGTTTCCTGGGTTATGTGGCTTTTGATGTAATTGTTTTGCGAAATGAGTATGTCTCTAAGCTGTTCCGGTGGGGTCCTGTTGGAGATTCCTTTCAGAATAACCATTGGTTGTAATTTTTTGGCAGGTATCGCAGTAACTGTGGAGCTGGGTTTTTTGACTTTTTCTAATGCTATTGAGCAGTGTTCCTGTGAGTCGAATTCAACCTTCAGTTTGTTGTTCGATATGTGTGTTATCCTGTTGGGAGCGAATCCGGTGTCTCTGAAGTGTACACTTTCGTGCCACGCCAGCACAGTTTCGGCGTGGCTGGTGACTGGGTGGTTGGTGGATATGATAAGAGCTGGCTTGTACGATGGCGGTTTGTTGATAATGGGGCCCCCTGTGTGAGAGCCTCTTAGCTGGCCTACCTTATCGATTGTGTTTTGGAGCTCGGAGATTTTTCCCGTTATGTCAGCGACTGTATGCTGCAGCTTTGTGTTCTCCCTAGTCACTGAGTCTACTAGGTCAATAATTGGCTTACTGTTGTCTATCTCTAGTTTCTCTATTTTTGCTAAGTCTTCCAATATGGAATTTTTGAGTTTCCTGGTGAGGCTTTTCTCTTCACCGAGTTTCGAACGTATTCCTGCTATGATTTTGATGACATAGTCGCCGTGTTCTTGTACTTCAATAGTGGGGTCTCCCGTGAGTAGTTGGCTGGATGTTTCATCCTTATCCATGGTATAGGTAGTGTTAATCTGAGAGTTTAGTTCTATTCTGTGTGTCTGGGTGGGGGGAGGGTTGCTAGTCAGTCCGTCCATGTTTTCCCTACTTTCAGAAAGGTTGCTCATGGAGCCAGTTGGCGATCGGGCGAGTACCATTGTGGTTGATTCTGTGTCAGCTGCTAATATTGACTGTAAGTATGGTGTAAGGTCAAAGGTCAAACCTCCTGCCCTCCTTTGGGCTACGCGCGGTCTCGGTGATTCCGGGTTTTTGCAGTCTCAGTCTCCTCAGTCCCTGCCGTATCTCGCAAGTTCTGCAGAACTGGCGGAAGCGGCAGGAACGGTCGGTCCAAGGCGTAGCAATTCCAATAGGACGCAGGGGCACACTTCACTTCACTGGACTTCCTCAACTAGTGATATGAGGTCACTTGCACTGCTTGCCAAACTTGCCTACATTGAACCGTTTGGCATGTTTGGAGAGTTGAAATCTACACGTATTGGCAATTCCTGCCAAACTTGCACTGGTCTCACTAGTGATTTGAGATCACTTACTAGCACTGCTTGCCTTTCCCGCACAACTTGCGCTGTTTGGCGAGTCTGGTGGGCACAGCACTGCCGACACTATTTGAACTTACCAAACTTGCCCAACTTGGCAAGTTTGGAGAGAATAAATAAATAGATTATAATTCGACGCGGAGCGCGTGAATTTGTGGCCGCTCTCTACGGAGGCTGGGCTGCGACTGGTTAGGTTAGGTTAGGTTAGGTTAGGTTAGGTTAGGTTAGGTTAGGTTAGGTTAGGTTAGGTTAGGTTAGGTTAGGTTAGGTTAGGTTAGGTTAGGTTAGGTTAGGTTAGGTTAGGTTAGGTTAGGTTAGGTTAGGTTAGGTTAGGTTAGGTTAGGTTAGGTTAGGTTAGGTTAGGTTAGGTTAGGTTAGGTTAGGTTAGGTTAGGTTAGGTTAGGTTAGGTTAGGTTAGGTTAGGTTAGGTTAGGTTAGGTTAGGTTAGGTTAGGTTAGGTTAGGTTAGGTTAGGTTAGGTTAGGTTAGGTTAGGTTAGGTTAGGTTAGGTTAGGTTAGGTTAGGTTAGGTTAGGTTAGGTTAGGTTAGGTTAGGTTAGGTTAGGTTAGGTTAGGTTAGGTTAGGTTAGGTTAGGTTAGGTTAGGTTAGGTTAGGTTAGGTTAGGTTAGGTTAGGTTAGGTTAGGTTAGGTTAGGTGAGGTTAGGTTAGGTTAGGTTAGGTTAGGTTAGGTTAGGTTAGGTTAGGTTAGGTTAGGTTAGGTTAGGTTAGGTTAGGTTAGGTTAGGTTAGGTTAGGTTAGGTTAGGTTAGGTTAGGTTAGGTTAGGTTAGGTTAGGTTAGGTTAGGTTAGGTTAGGTTAGGTTAGGTTAGGTTAGGTTAGGTTAGGTTAGGTTAGGTTAGGTTAGGTTAGGTTAGGTTAGGTTAGGTTAGGTTAGGTTAGGTTAGGTTAGGTTAGGTTAGGTTAGGTTAGGTTAGGTTAGGTTAGGTTAGGTTAGGTTAGGTTAGGTTAGGTTAGGTTAGGTTAGGTTAGGTTAGGTTAGGTTAGGTTAGGTTAGGTTAGGTTAGGTTAGGTTAGGTTAGGTTAGGTTAGGTTAGGTTAGGTTAGGTTAGGTTAGGTTAGGTTAGGTTAGGTTAGGTTAGGTTAGGTTAGGTTAGGTTAGGTTAGGTTAGGTTAGGTTAGGTTAGGTTAGGTTAGGTTAGGTTAGGTTAGGTTAGGTTAGGTTAGGTTAGGTTAGGTTAGGTTAGGTTAGGTTAGGTTAGGTTAGGTTAGGTTAGGTTAGGTTAGGTTAGGTTAGGTTAGGTTAGGTTAGGTTAGGTTAGGTTAGGTTAGGTTAGGTTAGGTTAGGTTAGGTTAGGTTAGGTTAGGTTAGGTTAGGTTAGGTTAGGTTAGGTTAGGTTAGGTTAGGTTAGGTTAGGTTAGGTTAGGTTAGGTTAGGTTAGGTTAGGTTAGGTTAGGTTAGGTTAGGTTAGGTTAGGTTAGGTTAGGTTAGGTTAGGTTAGGTTAGGTTAGGTTAGGTTAGGTTAGGTTAGGTTAGGTTAGGTTAGGTTAGGTTAGGTTAGGTTAGGTTAGGTTAGGTTAGGTTAGGTTAGGTTAGGTTAGGTTAGGTTAGGTTAGGTTAGGTTAGGTTAGGTTAGGTTAGGTTAGGTTAGGTTAGGTTAGGTTAGGTTAGGTTAGGTTAGGTTAGGTTAGGTTAGGTTAGGTTAGGTTAGGTTAGGTTAGGTTAGGTTAGGTTAGGTTAGGTTAGGTTAGGTTAGGTTAGGTTAGGTTAGGTTAGGTTAGGTTAGGTTAGGTTAGGTTAGGTTAGGTTAGGTTAGGTTAGGTTAGGTTAGGTTAGGTTAGGTTAGGTTAGGTTAGGTTAGGTTAGGTTAGGTTAGGTTAGGTTAGGTTAGGTTAGGTTAGGTTAGGTTAGGTTAGGTTAGGTTAGGTTAGGTTAGGTTAGGTTAGGTTAGGTTAGGTTAGGTTAGGTTAGGTTAGGTTAGGTTTTTTTTTTTTTTTTTTTTTTTTTTTTTTGCTTGGATTTGTGCTGTAGGGAGTCAGTGCTTACGGTATACTCTTTCTCCCTACCACACATAGGGTTGGGGTTAGTTTAATTTTTTTGGGGGGGGAGAGTGATTGGGATTAGTGGGATGGGAGCGTGAAGGGGTTGGGTGTTAGGATTGAGTGGGAAAGGGTGAGGAGGGTTTTATTGACTTAAAATTGAATCTATATACAATATTTATATTCTTAAATACTAATCACCGCCTGCCGTGCTCGCCGGTCCCGCCCCCGGGCAAAGAGTTGTAAAGCCTGGCAAGGCTGGCAAACAGTTGCTCTGTTTGCCAGCGGGGGGGGTTGTGTGTAGTTTGCAATGTGGTAAGCCTTGTTTACGTTTAGGGGGCAAGTTCGGCAAGACTGGCAGGCACGGCATCCCGGTTTTCGAAGTTTGCAGATTTGTCTACCTGCGGGGACAGCAGTGTGCAGATGCTGAAGGTTTGGCAAAATGTGAGGAGTAAGTTAGCTTATAATTTGTAGCTGTATTTGCAGCTCTCATCATCTGCTAACTTCGTATTACCATACATAATGGTTTTAAGAATAATTTAAATACATTTTAATACATTTCTTAGTGTCTGCTGCTATTTTGGCAATTCCAACAAGCAAGGTAGTAATATTTTACAATTGAATTGGGGGTTTGTTTATAAGAAGGCTTGCTTGCTAGTTTGCCAGTGTTGCGAGTCCTGCCGTCGAGAGGTTCGGCAAGACCATCAAGTGTGGCAACCCTGGTTTCGAAGGTTTCAGAACTGTTGTGTGCCGATGTTGCAAGTTTGAAATTATGAGAGGTGTGAGTTAGCTTATGGCTTATATAGCACTTGATTGTTGCTTGTATCATCTGCTCACGTTCTGTTACATTAAATATTAGTTCTGACTAATTATTTTTCAGCGCTTTTCTTAATATCTACTCTTAATATCTAGCCTTAATATCTAGTCTTAATATCTAGTCTAAGTTTTAAATACTTAATAAGTTTTTTTTTTTTTTTTTTTTTTTTTTTTTTTTTTTTTTTTTTTTTTTTTGGGGTGGGAGAGTGATTGGGATTAGTGGGATGGGAGCGTGAAGGGGTTGGGTGTTAGGATTGAGTGGGAAAGGGTGAGGAGGGTTTTATTGACTTAAAATTAAATCTATATACAATATTTATATTCTTAAATACTAATCACCTCCTGCCGTGCTCGCCGGTCCCGCCCCCGGGCAAAGAGTTGTAAAGCCTGGCAAGGCTGGCAAACAGTTGCTCTGTTTGCCACCGGGGGGGGTTGTGTGTAGTTTGCAATGTGGTAAGCCTTGTTTACGTTTAGGGGGCAAGTTCGGCAAGACTGGCAAGCATGGCATCCCGGTTTTCGAAGTTTGCAGATTTGTCTACCTGCGGAGACCTGTGCAGATGCTGAAGGTTTGGCAAAATGTGAGGAGTGAGTTAGCTTATAATTTGTGGCTGTATTTGCAGCTCTCAGCATCTGCTAACTTCGTATTACCATACATAATGGTTTTAAGAATAGTTTAAATACATTTTTAATACAAATTTCTTAGTGTCTGCTGCTATTTTGGCAATTCCAACAAGCAAGGTAGTAATAGTTTACAATTGAATTGGGGGTTTGTTTATAAGAAGGCTTGCTTGCTAGTTTGCCAGTGTTGCGAGTCCTGCCGTCGAGAGGTTCGGCAAGACCAGCAAGTGTGGCAACCCTGGTTTCGAAGGTTTCAGAACTGTTGTGTGCCGATGTTGCAAGTTTGAAATTATGAGAGGTGTGAGTTAGCTTATGGCTTATATAGCACTTCATTGTTGCTTGTATCATCTGCTCACGTTCTGTTACATTAAATATTAGTTCTGACTAATTATTTTTCAGCGCTTTTCTTAATATCTACTCTTAATATCTAGTCTAAGTTTAAATACTTAATAAGTTTTTTTTTTTTTTTTTTTTTTTTTTTTTTTTTTTTTTTTTTTTTTTTTTTTTTTTTTTTTTTTTTTTTTTTTTTTTTTTTTCCTACTAAATTACTAACTGACTACTTAAATACTATTTTTAATTACAATTTAATTCCTAATGTTATTAATAATAATAGTACAGTACACAGTACTCTCGCCCAGTGAGCCCGCTCTGCAGTCCTGGCAAGCCCATGCATGTCCGTAGGTTGCCAGTGCTGCAAATCCGGCCATCCCGGCAAGTAACTATTTGCATAGTTTACTTTTAGCAAGCTAATTTAATTTCAAAAATAAGATCTAAAATAAGATTGCCTGCATGCAATCCCGGCAAGTCCGGCGAGTTAGGCAACCAGAGTGTGGTGTCATGCATTTAACTTAAGTATTTACTATAGGAAGGCTTGTGTTGCAACTGTATATTATTTACCTAATTTGTAACGTTTTGACTTGAATGGCAAGGCCCGCAACCTCGGCGAGCCGGATTATATTGCGTTTTTGAAAGTTTGCGACTTTGGCAAGGTCAGCAAGTTATGCAGCTCCGGCAGCCAGGCAGCAATACCTTCTCCGAGAGTCCGTATGCCACGCACGTTCGGTTCGCCACGTTACGCGCCTTTACAAAACAACATAAGTAACCTAAGTAGCAGTATTTGCCGTCCTCCTAATCTGCTAACTTCGTATTACATCCATAATGGTTTTAAGAATAATTTTAAGAGTAATTTAAATACATTTTTAATACATTTCTTAGTGTCTGCTGCAATTTTGGCAATTCCATCAAGCAAGGTAGTAATGGTTTACAATTGAATTGGGGGTTTGTTTATAAGAAGGCTTGCCTGTGGTTCGCCAGTGTTGCGAGTCCTGCCTTCGAGAGGTTCGGCAAGACCAGCAAGAGTTGCAACCCTGGTTTTGAAGGTTGCAGAGCTGTTGTGTGCCGATGTTGCAAGTTTGAAATTATGAGAGGTGTGAGTTAGCTTATGGCTAATATAGCACTTAATTGTTGCTTGTATCATCTGCTCACTTTCTGTTACATTAAATATCAGTTCTGACTAGTTATTTTCCAGCGCTTTTCTTAATATCTAGTCTTAATATCTACTCTTAATATCTAGTCTTTAATATCTAGTCTACTCGTTACTCGCTTTTCACAATACAACATAAGTAAGCTCTGCATCCCTGGCAAGCTCGGCAATGGGTGCCCGCGGGGAAGACCCGTCCGTAGGTTGCCAGCGCTGCGGATCCGGCCATAACAGCAAGTCGCTATTTACGTAGCTTACTTTTAATTAAGCTAATTTGAATTCTAAAATTATACAAGCTGCAAGCCCGTCTAACGTTTGACGTTATTTGCAGAGTCTTGCAAAAATTGCCCGCATGCAATTCTGGCAAGTCCGGCAAGTTAGTCAACCAGAGTGTGGTGTCGTACATTTAACTTAAATATTTACTATAGGAGGACTTGAGTTGCCATTGTATATTATTTGCCTAGTTTGTAACATTTGACTTGAATGTCAAGGTCCGCAACCGCGGCGAACCGGATTATACTGCGTTTTTGAATGTTCGCAACTTTCGCGACTTTGGCAAGGTCAGCAAGTTCTGCAGCCCCGGTAGCCAGGCAGCAATACATGTTTTAAATGTCTGCGTGCCACGCACATCCGGTTCGCCGCTTTACTCGCCTTTCACAGAATCGCTCTGCATCCCCGGCAATCTCGGCAATAGGTGTCCTCGAGAAGGCCCGTCTGTAAGTTGCCAGCGCTGCAAATCCGGCCAGCCCAGCAAGTCACCATTTACATAGTATTGCTCTGCCCTTGATTCAAATGACATTGGTCGACCGTTCAGCTACAGGCACCCATTATTTATAACTTATGTACCATTAAAGGTTTTTAATTGTTTAATGATATAGGTAAGATGTGCATGGAAGGTTTCTATTGTTTGGTTGTGGTTGGCTATATCAGTGAGGCAGAAAGGGTTTGTGAGTTTGTGTGCTGAGTAATTGTGTGCTGTTCTAGTGTTCTCAAACCTTGGGCAATCTTCAATTAAGTGTTTGATAGTTTGGATGGTTGAGTTGTCGCAAGGGCATAAGTTATCGCTTGTAATTTTGAATCTATGGAGATATTCCTTGTGATATCCGTGGTTAGTTAACATTTGTGTGATTGCAAAGTTGGGTTTGATACTGATTTTGTCTATGTAGTTATTGAGGATATCGTAGGTTGGTAGCAGATTTAAGGTGTGTGGACTTGCTAGTGTGTAGTATGAATGTGATTTCCCTTGAGCGATGGTTTTGTTTCTATATTTGATGTAACTGATTGGGATACGATCATAGTCGAGGGTTTTATGTAGGTTTGCCGCTGCCTTTGCCGCTAGATCAGCCAGCTCATTGCCAGCAATCCCAATGTGGCCTCTTACCCATGCAAATTTGATCGTTTTGCCTTGCCGTGTAATAGTGTGTAGATTGTGTAGAATGCTTACCGTGAGGTATTGGTTTGTATTGGGGTTGGTTAGTTCTGTGAGACCGGACTTGCTGTCTGATAGTAGACAGAATCTGTTAGTGTTGTTTTGTGCGCAGATCCAGTCAGTGGCGTGTTTTATTGCTAGCAGCTCGGCTTGATACACTGAGCAACAGTTGTGTAGCTTGAGTTTTTTGGTTTGTAAGATGGTACCATGTTCATTGATTGCTACAAATGCGGCTCCCACTCTATCGTCATGTTTACTTCCATCTGTAAATATTTGCGTGTGGTTGTGTATTTCTAGGCAGTATTCATCGTATTCAGTGATATAATTGAGCTCTCTGAATTCGATGCCTGCTCGAAATGCCGGATGGAGAAGTGTTGAAGGAGGGGCTGGGCTGTCTATTGGTGTATCTTGAGGTAGGAATTTGGTATACTGTTTGATTTTAGTCATTTCAATATCAGCGATTTCTGCTATTTTATCAGGTAATGGGGTGAGTTGTGCGATTGATATAGCAGTGGCCGTTCGTAACGTTCTAAATCCTTGAATCATTTTGATGGCGAAAAGTCTTTGGAGAGATAGAAGTTTATTACGCACACACTGGAATCTCGTGGCATCTCCCCATATTCCTGCCCCATAACATATGATCGGTTGTATTACCTGTTTATAGATAATTCTTACATTTTCTGGTGATACTCCCCAAGTGGGCCTAATGAAAATCGATAATTTGTTGAGTAATTTTTTAGCTTTTTCTATAGTGTGGTTTACGTGTTTGATATATTTGAGTTTGTCGTCTATAATGAGCCCCAAGTATTTAATTTGGTTGGAGAAGGGTATTAAGTTATTGTTAATTTTGATTTGGCATAGTTTCGATTTTTGGGAGAATGTAATAGCCTGTGTTTTGTCTGCTCCGAACGAGAGTTTATTCTTGGTGCCCCAATTAATTATTGTGTCTAGCGAGCTGTTGGTGATGTACTCAAGGTTGTTTAAATCTTTAGAGTGGGCGATTAATAAGATGTCGTCAGCATATGCCTGGACATGACAGCCAGGTGGGAGTTTGGTGAGTAGTAATTCATCTAGAATGAGGTTCCATAGCTTGGGGCCGCAGACGGAGCCCTGGATGCATCCTCTTGACAACGCCTTGGCGACACTGCAGTCTGAGAAGTTGATGTAAACTTTCCGGTTTTGAGTGTAGCTGAGTAACATTCCGTATATATTATTAGGGCAGTTGATGTCTCTTAACCTTTTGAAAATTGCAGGCCACCAGGCGTTATCAAAGGCTGCTTTGATGTCCAGGGATACCGCGATGACATGTTCCTTGTTATGTTTAGCGACGTTTATGACCTGGATTGCTGTGTGTATGGCATCGTTAGTGGAGGTCTGTTGTTTGAAGCCAAACTGTCTTTTGCACTCGTTGTTGGAGATATTAATAAAGTGAGTGAGTCGGTTTATGACGAGTTTTTCGAGTAACTTCCCAAACACGTTTATCAAACCGATGGGCCTGTAGGCAGAGATTTCGGTATGACATGTTTTGTTAGGCTTAGGTATGATTTTGGCGCACGCATTTTTCCAGCTGTTAGGGAAGTATTGCAGTTCTAGGCATCTGTTGAACAGGTTGGTAATGATGTTGGAGAAGTTCATGACGAAGTGCATGCAGATGTCAGCTGTTAAGTGATCTGGGCCAGGCGCCTTTTTGGGATTCATTGTCTTGATGCAGTTTATTATTTCAGTAGTGGTGAATGGTGGTTCTGGGGGATTGTCGATTGGTTGGTGCATTTGGCTTTGCATAATGTTTTGGGTGTCGTTGGTGTTTGGAGTGTCGTTGGGGAAAAAATTATTAATAAGTGCTTGTGCCGTATCGTATGGGTTGGTAGTGTATGTGCCGTCGCTATTTCTTAAGGTTGTTGGTGGGTTTGTAATGGGTCGGGTTTTAATGATGCGGTTTGTAATAGACCATACGTCTTCTTTTTGTTGTTTATTACAAAAGTTTCTGAAGTGTTCAGTTGAGGCGGCGCAAATGGCCTCTGCATATTCCTTTTTGAGTTTGTCTCGTTCTGCTATGGTGTCGGCTATGGGTAATCTGTTCCTGACTAATCTACTGAGTGTGTGGTGGTTCTTTATTACTTTTTGTTTCATATCTTCAAGTTGTTCATTCCACCACGGGGTCTTAGATTGTGTTGGAGTTGATCTGGGTAAGTGCGTATCGCATGATTTTTGTATGGCTGTCGTGATTGTAGTGATGGTTTGGTCGATTTGATGTGTATCTAGTTGCGACATGTCGGGGTTGATAGAGAGCAGAGGGATGTTGTTGGTAATTTCGGTAGCAAGTGCATCTCCTATTTCATCCCATTTGATGTTATTGGTGTTGTATCTGAATGTAGAGAGTTTAACGTTTTTAGTAATATTTACATTTTTAAGGTGAAGGTCAAATGTGATTGCGTGATGATCTGATGATGGGCAGATGCCAGTGTCCACCTTCCATTTATTAACAGCCATATTAGTGTCGTTGCTAGTGAGGGTCAGATCAATGATTGACTCTCGGGGTTGTCCGTGTGTAATAGTCTCGAAAGTGGGATGTGTTCCAGTGTTGCAGATAGCTAGATTGTTGAGGGTGATAAAATCAAATATTTTGTTGCCTGTCCTATTGTTGGTTCTGGATCCCCAGGCAGAGTGCCATCCGTTGAAGTCTCCGCATATAAGATGCTGTGCTCCACTGGTTTTTTTAAGGAAAATTTCAAGTTTTTGTAGGAGATGCAAATTAATTCCACTGGGTTCGAGATATATACATATAATGAATATTTGTTTGCCAGTGGTGTTGCCTAGACGGATAATGGTTAAGTTGGTGTTTGAGTAATTACTGTAGCCAACGGCGCTGAAGGAGTTGTTCTTGATGAGTATTGCCGCTTTGATGGGTGCCTGTTGCGATGCGGTGTCTTTGGAGGGGAATTGGTGGATGCAGTAGCCTGGGATATTTGCAATAGTGCCACTGGTACCAGTGTATGGTTCGTTTACCATAATGATATCCGGTTGGTGTTGTGAGGCCCAGACGTTTAGTTCTTGCAGTGAATTCCTGCTACGTCCTAGGTTTACCTGTATACAGGTAAGTATGGGGCCTCTCGGTCGCGCATGTCTAGCATGACCGGTCGGCCCCTGCGTGATATCAGGGGGTGGACTACACGCCATAGTCCGTTCGTGAACGGACATCTCTGGTTTTCTTGATTGCCAGGGGGCACTTGTTTGATGTGGCGCTATGCCTTGTTCTGTCGGTTTGGAGCTCGTTGGGTCTGGGTTTGGTAGTTGATGCGCAATTGTGACACTGTTGCTTGCTATTGTCGGTCTTGTGCGGGCAGTCCTTGTACTCGTGCCCGTTTTGTGCGCAGTGTGAGCAGGTGGGGGTGCTGGTTTTACACCATTTCCTAGTGTGGCCATACTGCAGGCAGTTGTAGCACTGCAGCACCGGGATGTATTCTTCAGCGTGGATTCTTTGGTGATCTACGTTCACCCTGCCGCTGGTGGTAATGGTTTCCCACAGTTTCGGCGTAACCATAAAAATAACGTTGTATAACTCAGGGTTCCTGTTACCTCTCTTGAACTTGAGTTCTAGGTCGGTTTCCTGGGTTATGTGGCTTTTGATGTAATTGTTTTGCGAAATGAGTATGTCTCTAAGCTGTTCCGGTGGGGTCCTGTTGGAGATTCCTTTCAGAATAACCATTGGTTGTAATTTTTTGGCAGGTATCGCAGTAACTGTGGAGCTGGGTTTTTTGACTTTTTCTAATGCTATTGAGCAGTGTTCCTGTGAGTCGAATTCAACCTTCAGTTTGTTGTTCGATATGTGTGTTATCCTGTTGGGAGCGAATCCGGTGTCTCTGAAGTGTACACTTTCGTGCCACGCCAGCACAGTTTCGGCGTGGCTGGTGACTGGGTGGTTGGTGGATATGATAAGAGCTGGCTTGTACGATGGCGGTTTGTTGATAATGGGGGCCCCTGTGTGAGAGCCTCTTAGCTGGCCTACCTTATCGATTGTGTTTTGGAGCTCGGAGATTTTTCCCGTTATGTCAGCGACTGTATGCTGCAGCTTTGTGTTCTCCCTAGTCACTGAGTCTACTAGGTCAATAATTGGCTTACTGTTGTCTATCTCTAGTTTCTCTATTTTTGCTAAGTCTTCCAATATGGAATTTTTGAGTTTCCTGGTGAGGCTTTTCTCTTCACCGAGTTTCGAACGTATTCCTGCTATGATTTTGATGACATAGTCGCCGTGTTCTTGTACTTCAATAGTGGGGTCTCCCGTGAGTAGTTGGCTGGATGTTTCATCCTTATCCATGGTATAGGTAGTGTTAATCTGAGAGTTTAGTTCTATTCTGTGTGTCTGGGTGGGGGGAGGGTTGCTAGTCAGTCCGTCCATGTTTTCCCTACTTTCAGAAAGGTTGCTCATGGAGCCAGTTGGCGATCGGGCGAGTACCATTGTGGTTGATTCTGTGTCAGCTGCTAATATTGACTGTAAGTATGGTGTAAGGTCAAAGGTCAAACCTCCTGCCCTCCTTTGGGCTACGCGCGGTCTCGGTGATTCCGGGTTTTTGCAGTCTCAGTCTCCTCAGTCCCTGCCGTATCTCGCAAGTTCTGCAGAACTGGCGGAAGCGGCAGGAACGGTCGGTCCAAGGCGTAGCAATTCCAATAGGACGCAGGGGCACACTTCACTTCACTGGACTTCCTCAACTAGTGATATGAGGTCACTTGCACTGCTTGCCAAACTTGCCTACATTGAACCGTTTGGCATGTTTGGAGAGTTGAAATCTACACGTATTGGCAATTCCTGCCACACTTGCACTGGTCTCACTAGTGATTTGAGATCACTT